>JARQOC010000003.1:389023633-389166133 GCA_033576535.1 Allobates femoralis
AATGCATCGGGTGTCTAGAATATTTTTAAAATTTTTTTAAGATTTTCGCGGCCGCACTTGCCGCAAGTGCAAAACCGCACTTGCCGCACCTGCCGCAAGTCCCCCTATACTTTCTATGGAGATTACCGCAACCGCGCCGCAAGTGTAACCGCATCTGCCGCGTTTGCCGCATAACCGTTCACTTGCGGCGCGGTTGCAGTAATCCCCATAGAAAGTATAGGGGGACTTGCGGCAGGTGCGGCGGCTGAGGCAGCGACTCGCAATGGCCTCGCGGCCATTGCTCACGCTACATGAGCGGTAAATCGCTAACTTTGTGGCCGAGCCTCTGGTTCGATTTTCGGCCAGCGACTCGCAATGGCCACGGTCTTTTTCGGGGTCCGACACGGAAGTGCCTACGGCAATTATATAGTAGATTATTAGCATTAATATTAGCATTAATAGCATAATTATTAGCATTAATAGCATTATTATTAGCAGTAATAGCATTATTAATACAATAGCATTAATAATTCAATTAATAGCATTAATATTAGCAGTATTATTAGCATTAATAGCATTATTAATAGCATGAATATTAGCCTTAATAGCATTAATAATAGCATTATTATTATCATTATTAGCATTAATATTACCATAAATAGCATAATTATTAGCATTAATAGCATTATTAGCACTAATAGCATTATTAATAGCAGTATTAGCATTAATAATAGCATTAGTAGCATTATCAATAGCATTAAAAGCATGATTATTAGCTTTAATAGCATTAATAATATGATTAATAGCATTATTAGCATTATTAGCATTAACAGCATAATTAGTAGCATTTATAGAATTTATATTAGCAGTAATAGCATTAATAGCATTAATAATTAGCATTAATAGCATAATTAATAGCATTATGAATTGCAAGAATAGGATTATTAATAGCATTAATAGCAAAATTAATAGCATTAATAATAGCATTAATAGCATAAATAATAGCATTAATAAAATTAATAGCATATTATTAGCATTAATAGCATTAATAGCATATTATTAGCTTAATAGCATTAATATTAGCATTAATAGTATTAGCATATTATTAGCATTAATAGCATTATTAGCACTAATAGCATTATTAATAGCAGTATTAGCATTATAATAGCATTAATAGCATTATTAATAGCATTAAAAAGGAGATTTTTGTGTACTCACCGTAAAATCCTTTTCTCTTAGCCTCTAATTGGGGACACAGACCGTGGGTGTTATGCTGCTGTCCACTAGGAGGCGACACTAGGCAATATCTGAAAAAGAGTATTTGGCTCCTCCTCTACAGCATACACCCCCTGGCAGGAGCCACTCCAAACCAGTTTGTGCTAAAGCAGTAGGAGAAGACGACAGTGACAAGGAGCAGGTCACAAAAAAACAAGGCGACTCTCAATGATCCCGATAAAGCGTAGAGCTTAACAGAAGATACTATAAAGTCAACGAGCGTAGAGCCTAAGGGAGAAGGCGCATATACCGGAAAGCATCCTAAAAAGGAAACAATACCACAAATCCTGATACGGACAACAGGGTGGGAGCTGTGTCCCCCAATTAGAGGCTAAGAGAAAAGGATTTTACGGTGAGTACACAAAAATCTCCTTTTCTCCTTCGCCTCATTGGGGGACACAGACCGTGGGACGTCCTAAAGCAGTCCCTGGGTGGGAGAGAATATTGTTATAAACTCTTGTAAAAAAAAAAAAAAAAAAACGCACTACCGAGGTGGAATAATGCCGCCTAGGGAATACGTATACCCGGATTTGCGTTATTTAACGCATGAGTATAGACGTCAAAATGATCACCAACAATAAGACTAACCCAGACGGCTGGCGAGCACACCTGTGTGTACATAGCCCAAAGATCTAGAATACTCCTGTCCAAGGAGTAGAGAACCTCGGTATTCAATGATCGAAAAAACTATACCATATCTAGCCAGCAGTTCTAGCCAGCAATTCTAAGGCAGTAGACCTGTGACCGGGGAACCTGGCATAGTCCCTTGGTATCATTCTGAAGAAAGAAATGACCTAGAGAGTCCGGCCTCTGCATGTGTGGAAATGTCCAAACAGGCACAAGGTGTGTGCAGAGAGACAGAATGTACCCAACGTCACTCAATGCCCTGGTATGAAGCACAGGGATGGAAGAAAAAAGACTTGCAGGCGGGATGAAAAGACCACCTTCATAAGGGTGACCGTGTAGGTCAAAGCACCGTTAAAGGTGGAGGAAAGGCTGCAACTAGGAAATGCCACAGCCGAACAGTATGAACCGGTACTGGTAATGGAAGTGTCTCCAGAAGACACATAGTTCTGGGAACAGCGTATGAAAAACTTCGAGAAAACAGCAAGGAACTTGAGAATAAAAAAGAGATAACCGAAGCTGGAAGCACAAGAGGACGCAGAACCAGCATCTAAGGTGCATACAGCGATGGCAGCCGGAGAAAAAACTCTGTTCTCTGGTAAACAGGACCAGAGTGAAACTTACCGAAGAACACCTGTGAACGCCCGGCAAGGGTGGCTAAAAACCAAGGGTATACCCAGGAAGGTAAGCCATGATGCGTGGAAAACCACTGCAAGTGAGAAATAGGCCTTTTGTCATATACACACCAATATATATACATATATACATACATACGTAAACATCCATGCCCATGGATGCCCAAAACCACTGAATGTGAAGGAGAAAACCCCCAAACCTATGGGGTCTGCCGGTGAGGACAGGACATCAAACGTCTGGTAGAATAAACCATGAACAGTAAACCTAGACGGAGAACAAGGCGACGACTGCTGTCAGCGACACGTCGAGGTAGATGAAACCACTGGACTGTCTGGGTGGAAAGTGGCCCAAAGGAGAGAAGGCACTCCGATGGATATGAATGTGCGTGCATCCGAGAAGGGTATGCAGATAGAAACATATCAGGGAAAGAACTGTATTCAGGAGCGGATTATCGTATCCGTGCTCAGACTAGAGAACTCGAGGAAGCCAAGACCCGTTGAAAGAAAAACCTCTGACTAACGACAGTCAGACAGGATAAAGACGGCCCCACTGGGGAAAGGATCTGCCCAGAGTACCACATGACTGTTGAAGTAGCCTAACTGGAGATTACATGTGACAAAGAAGATGTATTCAGCTTCGTCAAATGGAACTGATGAACCATCCGTAATCCGGGAAAAAAACATAGGCGAGAGTCACTATGACTGAAGATTAAGAAGATGTCTGTACCCGGGCAGTTTTGCGTTGGTAGACAGCTGTGCTTACCACTAGGTCACGGCAGCTATATATCGTTTTCAAGCGCAACATCGTAGCTCCAGTGGATAGCTCTTCAAGCGATCTGGAACGAAGGGAGCCTCTCTGACTATATTAAGGCGTATGGAATACAACTGGTCCTGAGAGGCGCGCCGATATTCTGCTCTCGTTCCGGGTGGCAGAGCTGTACTCTGTATGCCTGATGTGAACCAGCTGGTTCGGCGATCGTTAGTGCGCTACAACCCAGGGCCCATTGGCGGCTGGGGAGACTGCAGTTGTATCAGGAACTGTGCCATGTAGACTGTGGCATTGATTCAGCTGTTGCGATGGCCAACAGTATGCTGCAACCCAGGAGCCGGAGACGACTGGGGGAGATCGAAAATTGGCCCGGAGCTATGCTATACGCAGCAAGCTCAGATATCCATTGTGAGGAGCTTGATGTTGAAGCGTCTGTGGGAAGTCGTCCATAGGGGAGATCGGAACGCATAGGAACCGTCGCCCAGGACTGCATCCGTCATAGCAGGGGGAGATCGGAACGCAGAGGAACCGTCGCCCAGGACTGCATCCATCATGGCAGGGGGAGATCGGAACGCATAGGAACCGTCGCCCATGACTGCATTCATCATGGCAGGGGGAGATCGGAACGCATAGGAACCGTCGCCCACGACTGCATTCATCATGGCAGGGGGGAGATCGGAACGCAGAGGAACCGTCGCCCACGAGCAGTCAGCATGGCAGGGAGATCGAACGCGAGGAACCTCGCACGACGATCTATCACAGGGGGAGATCGGAACGCATAGGAACCGTCGCCCAAGGCTTCATCCAATGTGGCCGGAGGAGGTACGAGGAAGGAACACCCCGCATTTCCACTTGTTGTGGTTTGCGGGAAATCAGGACGCCAAAGCCCATCGTCCTTAGTAGACGCAACTTTCCGGGGATGGCGAGACAACTGGGTGAAAAAGGCTGTGTTCAGAGCCTTAAACCCTTTGTTCCACGTGGAGAATAGACGGCTAGTCAGTGCAAGGGAGAAGCTTCTGCATCCTGAAGTCTCTGTTTGCATACAAACAAAAAAACCCGTGATGGGTTCCGTAGGGGCAGGTTCTGCCTTACTCATGCATGCCAAGCGCCCATCCTGAAGGTAAAGCTTTCACAGTCATCACGGCCGTACAATGCTTGCTGCAGGAATGAGGACGTGCGTGCTGAATTTAGTAGATCTGGGACCAGGCCTCGCTCGCGTAGGGCGGTGTGCTGAGGGATAGAGCGACCCAGTTGTGCCGTGCAACTGTTGAAGGATCTTCCGAGTGAGGAAGAGCGGGGACCGTACATACGGCCATGCCGTGCACCGGACGGCCCACCTGAGATTCATGCGGCCAGAGTTGGGTCTGAGCAGAATACGGAGACTGGTAGAGCCTGCTCCAGGTTGGACCTTGCGTAGCACTTGCACATGTTCTCAATCCACCTGCATGACAGGAGCGGCGAGGGGCCGCAGGCCCACCTGTTCCACGTCCAGCAACCCAGCATCTTGATGTTGTGTAGCTTGGGGAGGTAGGCCGGGTAGGCTCCTGATGTCTGAGCTCCGACCGGAGACTCCACCAGAGGAAAAAGAAAAAACATACGGCACTCCTAACCTTGACCCAGCACCCCGCCAGAGGGGGGCTGAGGAAGGAGTAGGGTATATAACTGGGAGTTCTCAAAACTGCACCCCAACAGAGGAAAGCTGAGGGAGCATGCAAGGCGCCTCAGGTGCCAGAGATCCGTCCTTGAAAACTCTGTGTGAGAGGGGATAGTGATCCCCAAAACTCTGAGTCTCCGGAGTCCGGAGGGGTCCAGAACCGAGAAGGAACCGTCCATTGTGTGAGCGCTGGGCTCCCTACAGGAGCTGAGTACAGGTCCTTTGCAGGAAGATCAGCTGTGATTGTAGGCTGGGTGAAAGGAAGAACCTCGAGATCCTGTCGACCTACCAACGGTAAAAACCGTGAAACAAAGCCCCTGAGAGTGATCCCCTTGTTAAATAGAAATCATGGTGAGCTAGCGAGGGCAGCTGGGGCTGAAGATTACCGTCTAGCGTCCGGAGAACCGGCGCTATACTGTCACTCAGAGGCCCAACTGTTGGTACTGAAGAAAGATGCTGGACAGTCCTGAGAAGAATCAACTTCTACGCAGCTGTCCAAATGTGGTTGACAAAGGAAAAACTGACAGAGTCGTGCAGTCTTGAAATAGGACGACTGCAACAGCACCCCCAACTGCGGGGGGTGAGGGGTGAGTGTGACGGAGATGTAGAAAAATCACTGCTTCAACCCAGCATCCTCACCTGAGGCGAACCTGGAAGAACCATGTCGGGCAGCTGAGAAGTATCTCGGCTGCAGTCCGAGTACCCCACTGTGGATGGCCTAGGAGATCGGACCATCGTTTGGCGGGTCGACCAGGAATGCCCTGAGATAGATGGTAATAGGGGCAAAGCCTCATGCCTTATGAGACCTGGACAAAGTTGTCCACATTACGGCAGTACGTCATAGGTCTCCTGATCCAACCACATTGCCATATACTATAGGCACTGTATGCTCAACTGCAGTCCCCACTAGAAATACCCCCCTAGTAGGAGAGGTTTTGTCTATGGGAATAAGCAAAAATTCCAGCTTAAACTCCTGACTGCAAGACCTAATAGTGTATACATACACAGACTGAGAGGGGGAGGGTGGGGGGTTGAGAGAGAGAGAAGCAGCAGGAATCAACTGCTGAATAAGTGCTGCTGTGCTGGAGAAGAAAAACAGTAGAAAATACACCACAGTGACATATGCAGGGTGTGCATTAATAAGTATCTAAGCAATAGCTAGTTCCTGGAGGAGACCTACTTGTAGGGCTCCTGTAGTAGCTGGGACTGCTCCCCCAGACTTCCCTATGAGATGTGCAGCGGTGGGAAGACTAGAACATTAAATTGGTGCCTTAAATCGCTCAGCAAGCACCTGCTGAGCGGAGCTGAGATTCACAGCCCCCTTATCAGCTGTGGCCCGAGAGGAGCGGCTCCGTACGGAGTTGTAACAACAACGGAGAAGGGGAATAAGGGGGCGTGGTTGAACACGCAGAAGAACTCGCAAGGAGCGAGGAGCGCCAAACCACGGTCCCGCCCCCCACATGACGCGCTCTGTGATGCAATTTCGGGGGCGTGCGGGGGGCGTGCCGGCCAGCGCTAGGCCGAAGCCGGGGCCTAGATTAATTCTCGGCCCCGAAAAAGAGTAGGAGTCGGCGCGGAGGACTAAAAAGTCGCCGCATCTGCCGCAGGGGGAAGGCGGAGTCGAAGCACGGACCCCAAAAGTGGTTCCCTGATGACTAGGCCATAAAGGGGCTGTGGATGCATGGGGATTCCTATTGCATCCACAGGCAGGGAAAAGCAGGGGGTACATGCAGGCGCACGGGGGGTGGGGTAATGAGGCAAACAGGAGCCCTTTTGGTCCCTGTGCGATCCATATGGGAGCCCCGCACTCCCCTTTTCCCTTTCTGTGACCGGATCCCTCCGGTCAGTAAGCCTGCTGCAGCCTCCGGATGGCTCTGTGGCAGGCCAGGACCCTGTGGCAACATACCTGGAACCTCGACCCGAGACCGGGGAGGTTAGCTCTCCCATGAGCTATCCAGCATGGTCTCCTGACCATGTGCAGATGAGGAAGGAGTATGGAGGAACAGCCTCGAAATTGCATCCAGAGAGTTACCATCTGGAGAGTATGGAGGCTGCTATACTCCCTTTCCTAATGTTATGTCCTCTTGAGAGGAAAGTAAAAAGTAAAAAATAATAAAGAAAAAAGGAAGAGAGAAAATAAAGAGGTCTGCACTCCTAAGACACTAAGCAAAAACTGGTTTGGAGTGGCTCCTGCCAGGGGGTGTATGCTGTAGAGGAGGAGCCAAATACTCTTTTTCAGATATTGCCTAGTGTCGCCTCCTAGTGGACAGCAGCATAACACCCACGGTCTGTGTCCCCCAATGAGGCGAAGGAGAAAGCATGATTATTAGCTTTAATAGTATTAATAATATGATTAATAGCATTATTATTAGCATTATTAGCATTAATAATAATTAGTAGCATTTATAAATTAATATTAGCATAATAGCATTAATAGCATTAATAGCATAATAATAGCATTATAATAGCATTAATAGCATTATTAATAGCATTAATAGCATTATTAATGCAAGAATAGATTATTAATAGCATTAATAGCAAATTAATAGCATTAATAGCATATAAATAATAGCATTAATAGCATAAATAATAGCATTAATAAAATTAATAGCAATATTATTAGCATTTAATAGCATTAACATTAATAGCATGATTATTAGCCTTAATAGCATTAATATTAGCATTAATAGTATTATTAGCATTAACAGCATTATTATTAGCACTAATAGCATTATTAATAGCAGTATTAGCATTAATAATAGCATTAATAGCATTATTAATAGCATTAAAAGCATGATTATTAGCTTTAATAGTAATAATATGATTAATAGCATTATTAGCATTATTAGCATTAATAGCATAATTAGTAGCATTTATAAAATTTATATTAGCAGTAATAGCATTAATAGCATTAATATTAGCATTAATAGCATAATTAATAGCATTAATAGCATTATTAATAGCATTAATAGCATTATTAATTGCAAGAATAGATTATTAATAGCATTAATAGCAAAATTAATAACATTAATAGCATAAATAATAGCATTAATAGCATAAATAATAGCATTAATAGCATGATTATTAGCCTTAATAGCATTAATATTAGCATTAATAGTATTATTAGCATTATTATTAGCATTAACATCATTATTAGCATTAATAGCATTATTAATAGCATTATTAGCATTAATAACATTATTAATAGCATTAATAACATTATTGGTAGCATTAATAGAAGTATTAATAGCATTATTAGCAGTATTATTAGCATTAATAGCATTATTAATAGCATTAATAGCATGAATATTAGCCTTAATAGCATTAATAATAGCATTATTATTATCATTAGTAGCATTAATATTACCATAAATAGCATAATTATTAGCATTAATAGCATTATTATTAGCACTAATAGCATTATTAATAGCAGTATTAGCATTAATACTAGCATTAATAGCATTATTAATAGCATTAAAAGCATGATTATTAGCAAATGCATCGGGTGTCTAGAATATTTTTAAATTTTTTTTAAGATTTTCGCGGCCGCACTTGCCGCAAGTGCAAAACCGCACCTGCCGCAAGTCCCCCTATACTTTCTATGGGGATTACCGCAACCGCGCCGCAAGTGTAACCGCATCTGCCGCGTTTGCCGCATAACCATTACACTTGCGGCGCGGTTGCGGTAATCCCCATATAAAGTATAGGGGGACTTGCGGCAGGTGCGGTGGCTCAGGCAGCGACTCGCAATGGCCTCGCGGCCATTGCTCGCGCTACATGAGTGGTAAATCGCTAACTTGGCCAGCGACTCGCAATGGATCCCCATAGAAAGTATAGGGGGACTTGCGGCAGGTGCGGCGGCTGAGGCAGCGACTCGCAATGGCCTCGCGGCCATTGCTCGCGCTACATGAGCGGTAAATCGCTAACTTTGTAGCCGAGCCTCTGGTTCGATTTTCGGCCAGCGACTCGCAATGGCCGCCTTGCGGCCATTGCTCGCACGTGGTGACGTCACAGAGTGACAAAGCCACGGTCTTTTTCGGGGTCCGACACGGAAGTGCCTACGGCAATTATATAGTAGATGTAGATATAGATATAGATATATATATATATTTTTGTAGAGAGAAAGACTGAGGGTGAGAGGGTCTGTGAGTTTTGTGTATCACTGTGACCTGGGAGACGCAGTAAACTTCACCTGAGGTCAGAGTTAATCCTCGTCACTCTACCTGACCTCAGGTGATCTACACTGATGTCACCCTGTTCACATCGGTAACAGAAAACTCACTGTATGTGAGTCACGCTGTGGAGTGGGAAGTTTCACATGAGGTCAGAGAAACACATTGCTTTATCCGACCTCAGGTGACACAGACCATGAATGCTTCACTGCACGAGAGTTCAAATATAATTTTTAGGGAATCTTCAATAACGGACGGACCTCTACCAGGATCCTGGATGGGTATGTGGGAGTAATAAAGATGGAGTCAAAATACGTGTTTGTGTTTTTTGTTGTAATAAAAAAAATTTTCTCGGTGTTGTGTCTTCTTTACTACTAAATAGAGATTCATAATGGCCATGTCTAACATTGGCGCGACATTATAAATCTCGGGCTTAGTGCCAGCTGCTAAAAGAAAGGTGGCTTTAACCCCTTATTACCCAGTCTGCCACCGCCACAGGGCAGCTGGAAGAGCTGGGTACAGCTCCAGAATATTGCGCTTCTATAAATGCGCAATTTTCTGGGGCGGCTGCGAGTTGCAATTCTCAGCAGGGGTGGCCCAGAACGCTTGGGCCTCCCTACGCTGGGGATTCCAGCCCTCAGCTGCCTAGTTGTACCTGGCTGGCAAAGAAAAATGCGGCGAAGCCCCACGCCGTTTTTTTTCTTGTCAGCCAGGTACACCTAGGTAGTCGGGGGTGGATGGCAGCTCCCTGCTGCCTAGTTGTACCTGGCTGGCAAAGAAAAATGTGGCGAAGCCCCACGCCGTTTTTTTTCTTGCCAGCCAGGTAGACCTAGACAGCTGTGGGCTGCCATCCACCCCTACTACCTAGGTGTACCTGGCTGGCATGAAAAAACGGCATCTGGCTTCACCACAATTTTCTTTGCCAGCCAGGTACAACTAGTCAGCTGGGGGTGGATGGCAGCTCCCAGCTGCCTAGTTGTACCTGGCTGGCAAAGAAAAATGCGGCGAAGCCCCACGCCGTTTTTTTTCTTGCCAGCCAGGTACACCTAGGTAGTTGGGGGTGAATGGCGGCTACCAGCGTCCTAGTTGTACCTCCCTAGTAAAGGAAAATACAGCAAAGCCACATGCCATTTTTTTCTTGCCAGCCACATAATATATACACACACATATATATACATATATACATAGATGCACATATAAACTATGCCTAATCAAAGTGAATATATATATGTGTGTGTAATCCATATATACATGTGGATTACACACACATATATATGTGCAGTTTTGGGAGGGGGCCGCCGATACTCACCTTCCGAAGACGCCGATCGTTGCCTAGCGACGCCGGCACTCGCGTCGGCTTCTCCTGCCGCACTGCACATGCGCGGACCGGAAATGACCGCGGTCTCCGGCCTCGCGTCATGAAGAGCGGGGCGGGATGATTCCAATGGGCGCCCCCGCTCTTCAAATCGATAATGCCGCCCATTAGGGTGTTAGGAAGGGTGCGAGGCGGGGGGAGCGCGGCTCTGGGGACACCGCCCTCCTGACAGGAACGCCCCACAGAAACAGATCATGTAAGTTTCTAAAGTGTTTTATTCAACCTATATAAAGCCCTATTAGGACAGGCAGGGATGGTTAGGGAGCTAGTTAGGGTCTGTAGGGGCAGGTAGTGATAGTTTAGGGGCCATAGATTAGGTGACAGGTTCCCTTTAAGGGAAGAGGGCTGGGGCCCCTAGGGCCTATAAATTAACATTGACAGCCCCTCACCCTTCCTCTGAAACCAGCATTGCAATGATGTTTTTTTTCAGGGAGGGGCAGAAGCTGAGAAAGTGACTGCAGCGTTCCCCCCTGCTTGATGACACTCTGGGTGTGTGTGTATCACAGCATGCACTGGGGCACTCACACGTTATTAGACAAACAGAAAAAAACAAAAAAAAACATTAGCTGTTAAGGAATTATTAAAGCCAGTATATTACAAAATAGTTTAGATCATAGGAATAAATTTATTAGATCGGAATTAAGGAGAAAATAGCTTGGCCTCTGTCTAATCCTTTAATGTTAGAACCCCAGTTTGGGGCAAACAATTGTTAACTTTTTTGTTTTCAAACTGCTATCCTCTCACTTTGAAGAAAGGATATGGGTACCATTGTCATTATTCCAGAAACCCACACAGTGATCCTTCGGAGAGTAACTCGGGTTGGCCTTTGGGTAAATGAGAGAAAGATGTGTCTCTTATGGGTGACATAGTGAGGGAGTGTTCTTGGGACGGGCTTGTATGGGTCCAACTCATGGTTGTCTGGGGATCACGGTTGGTGGCTCTGGCTGCATGGGAAGCAGGGAGTGACTGCGTTATTTTGGCTAATGAGTCTAACCAATTGAGTCAGTGCCAAAGCCCATGCAGGGATGCCAGATGTACTGGGTGCTGCATCAGTGGTAGGCTCAACGGGGCATTGGGGTTCTCAATTTAGGCACAGTTGCAAAGAGTGTTTCCGTGAAAGCGCATCCTGGCAATTGGTACATGATGCATTGACCCCCGTGTGGTTTTCGTTATTTCTTTTGGCTGGTATGGAATCTGCCATGGTGTACCAAATTACAATGAGATATGGTACTGTAGTGTAACAAGCGGTTTGCTTTGAAGGCAAAGAGCAGACACTGGTGAGGGGGGTGGGATGAAAAAACTGCAGGGAGAAGGGTCTCTGACCCGGATACGGTGTCCCCTTGTTTCTTGTGCAGCACAGCTGGGCAGAGGAGCTTTCACCTCAGGGACACCGGAAGAAAGGGCTCTGTAGTGCTATCCCACTGTATTAATGAGTGGGCTCTGGTGGCCCTGTGGCACCTCAGGGTTCAGGTGCCACAGTAACACCACAGAGGGTTAACTCCCCACACAACCCACAACACTACACTGGCGCCTCCAGGCCAGAAGGGGGAGCTAAAGCTGCTTCCCTATATATTCTGGAGTGGAGAGGAAGTGGGCAGTTAGTTCAGTTCCCAGGAGAACTGAGGAAGACGGACCTGGGTGTCAAAGAGCTGCATTAGGCTCATCCCACAGTCCAATTCCAGGCCTAGCCAGGGTCTGAGGAACAGAGATAGGAGAAGCAGAGGAACAGATCTGGAAGACTGAGCTATCCTGAAACTCGCCCCGAAGGAGCGCAAAGACTGGATACCGGATAAAAAAAAAAAAAAAACACAGGATTAGTGAAGGTTACATATCTTCACTGTACCACAGCGGAGCAAAACAGCGGGGTCAGGAACATAAAGATAAGACTCAAGTTGCCTAGCAAGTTGGTACCGGTGAGGGTAGACTGGGCCGGCAGCTTAGCTAAAGTGGCAGCAGGGCCACACAGCGCAGGAACAAGGAGCCAAAAGACCCAGCAAGGGTGGGAGTAACCCGGCCCCTGTACAGACTCCGTGGACAATACTCTGCTTAATGCCATCTACAGTAAAGACTTGGAAAACTACAAAACTGTGAGTCTAATCCTGGCTCTCGAGCCCTACTCACCCTCAAACGGTTTCCATCACTACTGCCCCGGGGACCAGGCTCTGCCTGTGGAGAGCTGTCACATCACAGGCTGCCATACATCATCCTCAGAGGTTCTGC
This sequence comes from Allobates femoralis, assembly GCA_033576535.1. Taxonomy (NCBI): domain Eukaryota; kingdom Metazoa; phylum Chordata; class Amphibia; order Anura; family Aromobatidae; genus Allobates; species Allobates femoralis. The sequence goes on from JARQOC010000003.1 coordinate 389,036,337, forward strand.
AGCATCGGTGGTCACTCTGACCATATAACACAAGTGGTGTCATTACTATCCCCTGTAAATAACCCCAACCTTTACTTGTGGGCTCGGGACATGGTCTGGACCAAGACCACCGTGATAACCCCCGTGATACCTCGGTCCGGTACAGAGTACCCCCTCCCAGTGGGCTCCACAGCCCCCCTTGGTGGTATGAGGGTGGGGTGAGCGGGTAGGGCCAGGTAGCATATAGTGATCTGAGCTTTATACCTAGGCTGTTGCAGTGGCCCACGTATGGGTTCTTTGTTAAAATTTGTGCTGTTTTGGGGGCATGGTGGTGAAATGTGGGCCTTGATGTGATTGGCTGTGGCATTAGGGGAGGCAGACCATAATGGGCGCAGCGGGCATGGCTTGAAGTTAGTGATGCGGTGCTGATTGGGCAAGCATCATGTGGTCCGCCCGCGGGGTGGGTGTGATGACGCGACGGTCCGGGGTCCCCTGCAATTGGCCGCTTCGGCCAATTTACAATAAAAAAAAATTTAAAATAAAAAAAAAGAAAAATAGGAAATTTGGCAAAAATTTTGAAAATTTCACAATTTTCAAATTCTGAATTTTTTTTTATTCTGCTAAATCAGAGAGTTATGTGACACAAAACAGTTAATCCATAACATTTCCCACACGTCTACTTTACATCAGCACAATTTTTTCCAAAAAAATATTTTGTTAGAAAGTTAAAAGGGTTAAAAGTTCATGAGCAATTTCTTATTTTTCAAGCAAAATTTACAAAACCATTTTTTTAGTGACATCACATCACATTTGAAGTCCCTTTGAGGGGTGTACATGACAGAAAACACCCAAAAGTGACACCATTCCAAAAACTGCACCGCTCAAGCTACTCAAAACTACATTCAAGAAGATTAGTAACCCTTCAGGTGCTTCACTGGAACTAAAGCTATGTGGAAGGAAAAATTAAACATTTTAATTTTTCCGACAAAAATGTTTTTAGCCTCAATATTTTCATTTTCACATGGGCAACAGGATAAAATGGATCGGAAAATTAAATTTGTTTGGCAATTTCCCCTGAGTACACAGATACCTCATATGTGGTCATAAACCACTGTTTAAGCACACGGCAGGGCTCGGAAAGGAAGGAGCGCCTTTTGACTTTTTGAATGGAAAATTAGCTGCAATTGTTAAGGCCTAGTTACACACACAGATAATTGTGCAGACATTGTTCGCAGATCTCTGGTTGCAGTGAAATCATGGACACATTGTTCTATTTTGTGGCCGTGTACAAATGGAACAATGTGTCCATGATTTCACTGCAACTAGAGATCTACGAACAATGTCTGCACAATTATCTGTGTGTGTAACTGGGCCTTTAGCGGACAGTGTGTTGCGTTTGGAGAGCACCTGTGTGCCTAAACATTGGAGCTCCCCCACAAGTAACCCCATTTTGGAAACTAGACCCCTCAAGGAACTTATCTAGATGCATAGTGAGCACTTTGAACCCCCCGGTCCTTCACATATTGATCTGTAAAAATGAAAAGTTTTTTTTTTTTTTTTACTACAAAAATGTTTTTAGCCTAAATTTTTTCTTTTTCACATGGGCAACAAGATAAAATGGATCCTAAAATTTGTTGGGCAATTTAACCTGAGTACACAGATACCTTCATATGTGGTATAAAACAACGGTTTGGGCACACAGCAGGGCTCTGAAGGGAGAAAGTGACATTTTGGAACACAGATTTTGATGAAATGGTCTGTGGGTGTAATGTCCGGTTTGAAGAGCCCCTGATATGCCTAAACAGCAGAAACCCCCAGAAGTGACATTTTAAGTTCACTGCCAAAGGGAGCCCTGGTGACTCAGACATTATCACTGCCCTTTGGATGTCTCTGACTGCCGCAGGTGACGTCACGCACGGAGTTCCTGTAGTCAGTGTGACTGCAGACTCTGCAGGGACAGGACGCTTGCTCTCTCCCTGCAGACTCAGGATGAAGGATCGTGGAGGGTTATGTGGGAGTAATGAAGATGGAGTTAAGATATGTTTGTTTTTTCTAATAAAATAATTTTTCTCTGAGTGTTGTGTATTCTTTACTATTTACTTGACAATCCTAATGATGGGTTCTAACATTAGCCCAACATTATGAATCTCTAGCTTTTAGTGCCAGCTGCCAATAAAAAAATAAAAAAAAAACTGGAATTAAATCCTTTATTATCCAGTTTGCCACCGGCACCAGGGCAACTTGAGTCTGGGTACAGCACCAGAATATGGTGCCTCTAATGAATGTGCCATCTTCTGGGGCCACCCCAGAGGGTGGTGTATTCATTGCAGTGCCACTTTCTAGCACTGTGCCCAGACTCTTCCAGTTGCCCTGGTGCTGGTGGCAAACTGGGTAATAAAGGAATACATGGAAATACAAGGAAAAAATGCCAGATTTTTTATTGGCAGATGGCACAAAGCCTGATATTCATAATGTCGAGCCAATGTTAGAGCCAAACAACAAACACAAATTCGGACTCAATCTTTAATTTTGCCCTTCGACCTAGTCCACAACGATGGTCCCATGACGCTCAATCGCCTCTACTACATCCACAGACTGCATCAAGGGATCCAGCGTCCTCTTGTTGCAGTCTCTGGGGTCACTGTGATGGTGTACTGTATGGCAATGATCTGGCATACAGTGCAACATCACTATGACCCCAGAGACTGCAGCAAGAGGATATTTGATCCCTTGTTGTAGTCTCTGGCGTCCGAGCAATAGTGCACTGTATGGCAATGATCTGAGTCTCTGGGGTCAAAGTGATGATGCACTGTATGACACATCATTGTCATACTGTGCAAGCCCAAGTCTCAGATCACATGATCTCAGACTTGGGTCAGCTGACCAGACATTGCCATGGAAAAGTCAGGTTACCATGGTGATTGGCTCATCGTAATCACATTACGATGAGCGATCACCGCCAGGGAGAGGTGAGTGACTGCGCACTCCCTCTCCCTGGACCTTAAGTGCTGTGATCGTAAGCTCACAGCACTTAGGGGGTGAGAGCTCCGGAAGCATGGCAGCAGTGCAGCACACATGTGCCCACCGCAGCCACCTCCTGTGCAGCCCGATCTCCCTGCATGGAGGAGAGGCTGCAGAGAAGTGTTCGGACAGCCCAGGCACAGTGATCTGCTATGTGATCACTGTGCTCAGAGATCGCTCCTCCTATGCAGCCTGGCCTCCATGCAGGGAGATCAGGCTGCACAGAAGCGTGGGAAGAAGCAGGCGGTGGGAGGGCACAGAGGCCTGCACCGCCGCCGTGATACTTAAGCTGAATGGTAGTGATCATCAGATCACTCCCCATTAGCGTGGAAGAGCAATACCCACCACCCCCCCCCCCCCCGATAGTGCTCCAGCCAATGAAAGGGGCCATGACAGCCCCTTCCATTGCTGGAGTGATGATCACTGTGATTGACTGTCCAATCACCGTGATCGTGGGGCGGGGTGGGAAATCCACTCCCCCTGATATGAAGCCCCGATGCTCTGTGATAAGAATCACAGAACACTGTAGCCCTACCGCGGCAATGGACCGCATTAACTGCCATGACGTTGTACAACGTCAAAGATCGGGAAGTCGCCGACTTTCATGACGTTGTACAATGTCAAAGGTCGGGAAGCAGTTAAACTAAAAAATCAATATATAGATACACTATTACAGGAATCTTACAAACCTCTTCCATTTCGCTTTGGTGTCTTTTTAGAAGTTTCTAAAGTTATAAATATATCCTCTGGATTTCCACCTTCTTCTTCAATTGCCTAAAAATGAAATTAAAGAATTAAAATCTTCACCTTATGAAAAAGGACAGTTGCATTTTTTTTTTCCTGTACATGAATATATGTATTTTTTGGTGACCAGAAAAATGCCCACAGGAAAAATGCCCACACGGAAAATTGCCCACACGGAAAATTGCCCACACGGAAAATTGCCCATTGCAGTATCACAAAGTTTCAGATCTCTGATATTTGAGGTGCAAGGTGAGGATGTTTACCCGATATGTGAAAAATGCCCACAGACATGAATGCCAACAGGAAAACAGGCTGGAGAATAATGCAGAATTTTAGGTTATATGCTCTGCAAGACGAGGAATGGTATAAAGGTGTAAGTGAGATGCTTTGCAAGACTGCGGATGGTATAGAGGTTCAGGTGAGATACTCTGCAAAACGGGGATGGTATAGAGGTGTAGGTGAGATGCTCTGCAAGACGGGATGGTATAGAGGTGTAGGTGAGATGCTCTGCAAGATGAGGAATGGTATATAGGTGTAAGTGAGATGCTTTACAAAACTGCGGATGGTATAGAGGTGCAGGTGAGATACTCTGCAAAATGGGGATGGTATAGATGTGTAGGTGAGATGCTCTGCAAGACGGGGATGGTATAGAGGTGTAGGTGAGATACTCCGCAAAACGAGGATGGTATAGAGGTGTAGGTGAGATGCTCTGCAGAACTGTGGGATAGTACAGAAGTGTAGATGAGATGCTCTGCAAGATGGGGGATGGTATAGAGGTGAGATGCTCTGCAGAACTGGGGATAGTATAGAGGTGTAGGTGAGATGCTCTGCAAGATGGGGGATGGTAAAGAGGTGTGAGATGCTCTGCAGGGCAGGAGAATAACAGAATTGTAGGTGAGATGCTTTACAGAGTAGGATAATAAAGAATTATAGGTGAGATGCTCTGCAGGGCAGGGGGATAGTATAGGTCATGCAATACAAGGGAATAGTATGGAGGTGTAGGTGAGATGCTCTGCAGGGCAGGGGGATAGTATAGAGGTACAGGTCACATGGATGGCACACTGATTGTAGCTGATGAAAAAATGCATAATTGCATCACACTCGTACCAGTCGCATGACCATACAGAAAGCACTCGCGCGACTGTCAATCATCAAAATCCCTCTGATAATGCATACCTTAAGGCCACGTTACACACAGCGATATCGCTAACGATATCTCTGCAATGTCACAGGTTTTGTGACGTTGCAGCGACATCGCTAGCGAAGTCGCTGCGAGTGACATGCGGCAGCAATCAACGATGAGCTCGCTGATTAGTCGCTGCGGAATGGCCAGGACCCATTTCCCATCGTTGGTCTCCCGCTGTCTAGCATCCATCGGCATGTGTGACGGGCAACGACCAGTGATCCCCATTCTGCGCCTGAGACGTTGAGCGATCCCAGTGAGCGTCAGGGGACGCAGTATGTGGATCACCCAGTGTGACTGCAGACCAGCGATCACATAGCCATGTTCCAGCCGATCCCGGCCAGGTCGGATTGCTGGTGGGCTCGTTGAAACATCGCTATGCGTAACGGGGCCTTTAGTGTGCCTGTACCCTATAGGTGAGATGCTGTGCAGCAAAGAAGAATGTCGGCAGAAATTGCCCACAGAAACTTGCCCACAAATGTATTAACAACAGTTTATTAAGGAAGTCTAATAACAATAACTTCAGTTTAGTAAACTAAGATGATAATGTATTAGACCTGCAGTCCCATGTAACTCCACAGATAATCCAGTGATACTCCTGTGAGTACAGATAGCAGTGATGGGCTCCTCTGAATCTGCTGCTGGTTCGGTTCTGCTGTTTTGGGCTGGGGGAGGGAGGAGTAAGGCAGAATCACTGAGAGATGAGAGCAGACTGGATCTATCTATTGCAGATAATGACCGACTGCTACAAACCACAGATCTTCAGCATTTCAGCACTAGGTCAACTGTAATTCACAAGATGATCACAGATCATGGGAATCCTCATCTTGCACCTCAAATATCAGAGATCTGAAACTTTGTGATGCTGCAAATGGCAGTTTTCTGTGTGGGCAATTTTCCGTGTGGGCAATTTTCTTGTGGGCATTTTTCCTGTGGGCATTTTTCAGGGAACCGTATTTTTTAATGCATCACTCCAGCGTTTTATTTTTTTTCCATCGCTGGAGTGCTGCTTTAAGAGCGCTCTCACTCTGGGTTTAAAACACATCACTGCAGTGTGATTAAAAAGAAAAAACGCACTGCACCTGTTGCCAGCAGGTCTTGGACTCGACACGTCAATAGAAGTCTCTGGGTGCAAGAAAAAAAATAAATCACTGCCACATGGACAGCACACAAATGGCAGAGGATATGCATTTTTCACATCGACTTTTTACATGCTGTAGATAGATCTTACCAGTTTCCCGCTAGCATGCAGGCACACTTTATTCTGAGTACACTCATTAACTTCATGAATATACACTGCACTGACTTCCATTCACAGATGCCCACTCTCTAACAGTGTCTGTGATTGACTGTTGTGCCCCCATCCATTATGCCATGTCTGTAATTAGTTGCCAAATACAATAATGTATGGCAACCAACCAGACGTCATTAAGTGTATAAAAATAATTAAATAATATTTGAGTAAGGGTCTACCATATTTTGGATACTTTCTCAGTGCAGATACAGCAGCCAGCTACGAGCTGCCACACCCAGCTGCCTGGTTTTACCTTGGATGACATAAAAAAAAAAAAAATATATAGGGGGAACTATGAAATACATTCATACTGTGGGTATTTGGTCTGTTTTTACTCGTCAGTTTTTGTAGCCAAAACCAGGAGTGGGTCATAAATACAGAAGTAGTGCCTATGTTTCTATTCTACTTTCCCTCTGATTGTTCCACTCCTGGTTTTGGCTACAAAAGAGGATGAGAAAAAAAACAGACCAAAAAATGCAGTGTGAATGTAGCCTTTATGTGTTAAAAAAATGTAAGTAATAAAGAAAAAAATGCATGGACTCAACCCTATTTTCAATTGCAAGCCAAGGTAGGAACAGGCATCTGGGGGCTGGTATTCTCAGCGTGGTGAGGCCCGTAGTTATTGGGCCCCCAGGCTACAGAATAGACGCCTGCAGCCATCCCAGAAATTGTCGCATTAGAAGCGCCAAGTGCTCTGGTGCAGTGGCTTCGGGGTGACAGTTGGGGTTACTGACAGCTGAGTTGACAGCTGTCATAAGCCCTAGATTGTTAATGTTCAGGCATCAATTACACTCATAATTACAAAGCAAGTGTTTATATTTAAAAAAAAAAAAAAAATTACAGGAAATCCTTTATTACAAATAAAACCGTGAAAAATCCTTTATTTCAAATAAAACACACAAACACCCTTTGACGATAATCCACAGCCAGCACCATGTTCCTCGAAGATCTTCTGTTCTGATACGGGATGAGAATTAACATTTTAGTGACCATTCATTGCAAGCAGCGTTATTGCAGTGACGGACCTTACATCCGTGGAGGCTGCGAGAGTGGTAACATCTCCCAGTTCATCTGAGGTCACAGCTCAGGTACCGTGGAAATCGCACCAGCTGTGAAGTCAGATGAACTTCCTCAGCTGCATTTGTGTAGAGTGCTACTCATGCTGAATGGTCTAATCGCTTATGATTTAGCAGAGTGGATGAACTTCGTCGACGGACATCATGCTGTGGATCTGTCAGAGCTTATATTTGAGAGCTAATAAATGGGTCATAGAGGGTCCCTGTGTGTTTTTTAGATATAAAACTATGAAAAGTCATTTTAATTCTAATTAAAGGATATTATCTGTGCGTTTTAACTACCGTATATACTCGTGTATAAGCCAACCCCCTGTGTATAAGCCGACCCCCCTACTTTTGCCCCCAAAACCTGGGAAAACCTATTAAGTCGTGTATAAGTCAAGGGTGGACCCCAGCACAGGTATACAGCCCCCAGCAGTGTGGTATACAGCAGCCTCCCCAGTGGTATATACAGGCCCCAGCAGTATATATAGCCTCCCCAGTGGTATATACAGCAGCCTCCCCAGTGGTAGTATACAGGCCCCAGCAGTGTGTCATATATGGCCCCTAAATGCTGGCACTCGCCCCCCTCCGGCTGCTTAACTTACCATCCCTGGTCTTCTGCACCGCGTCGGTCCTCCGTGCTCCGTCCTCGGCTGCATCCGGGGTCCCCGGCCGTCACGTAGCGATGACGTCATGCGACCGGCCGGTCACATGACCCCGGATGCTGCCGAAGACGGGAGCACGGAGGACGGAGCACGGAGCACGGAGGACGGAGCACGGAGGACCGGCACGGTGCAAAAGACCAGGGATGGTAAGTTAAGCAGCCGGGGAGGGGGGGGGGGGGCGAGTGCACGCATTTGGGGGCAGCTGCCAAAACCGCACCTGCCGCAAGCCCGCATATACAACCGAGCAGCAATTGCAGCCAGTATGCGGTAATTGCGGCAGATGCGTTTTTTTCACCACATCTGCCGCGATTTGAAAAAAACGCTGATGTGAAAGGGGCCTTAGGCTACTTTCATACCTGCGTTGTTTTCTGCCGGCAAATATCAGAGAGAAAGACATGTATGTTGTGGGGAGCCATCACCAAAATAAAAAGATTTACTGTATATAATACACACTACCGTTCAAAAGTTTGGGGTCATTTAGAAATTTCCTTAATTTTCTTTCTTCAATGAAGCTAACATTAAATGAATCAGAAATACAATACACTCGATACATTGTGAATGTGGCAAATGACTATTCTAGCTGCATATTCTGCAAACATCTGGTTTTTAAAGTAGTTTCTACATAGGTGTATAGAGGCCCATTTCCAACTCCAGTGTTTTTATAATACATTGTGTTGCTGTGTAAGGGCCCTTTCACATCAGCGTTTGTTTTCAAATCCGGCAGATGCGGTGAAAAAACCGCATCTGCCGCGATTACCGCATACCGGCTGCACTTGCGGCGCGGTTGCGGTTTTTGCCATGCAAAGTATAGGCGGACTTGCGGCAGGTGCGGCAAGTGCGGTTTTGCACTTGCGGCAGGTGCGGCAGCAAAACCGCGGTCAGCCGCGGTTTTTTTCGCGGCCGCACCTGCCGCAAGTGCAAAACCGCACTTGCCGCACATGCCGCAAGTCCGCCTATACTTTGCATGGCAAAAACCGCAACCGCGCCGCAAGTGCAGCCGGTATGCGGTAATCGCGGCAGATGCCCTTTTTTCACCGCATCTGCCGCGATTTGAAAAAAACGCTGATGTGAAAGGGCCCTAAAAAGGCTAATGGATGTTTAAAACGTTTTTATGCACTTTCACAGGATGCTTTTAACAGACAAAAGGAGTGTGAGATTATGATAGGATGGTGCAGGGACATGTTTTGCTAGCTTAGGAGGCGTTCTGGAGGTGACAGGATCCCTTGTAAGACTCAAAAGACGCTTTATGTTTCCTAAAATGGATGCCTGCACACGTCGCAGAGTGAACTATTTTGCCATCAATGTTCGATAGGTTTGTGACAACAAAGAAATTGTTACCAAGACATTGGCAGTAAAAGATGCTAAAGCTCATCATCGCACCAGCCAGTTTCTCCAGGCCTTAGTGGAAAAAGTTATGCAAGATTACGAACTCAAAATAGAACAGGTTTTTGCTACTGCAAAGGACAATGCTTCAAACATAAGTACAATTAAATTGTTGAATGAGAGCAAGGCGGCCGTCACACGGTGCAATTTCTTGAACGATATCGTTTAAGCGATCTGCTTTTTGATCGCTTAAGCGATATCGTTTGTGCATCGCTACGTGCGATCAAGCGATTTTACAATGTAAAATCGCTTGATCGTGACATCGCAGATATGAGAGCCGGAGCTCATATCAAGCGATAAACGCTTGTTCAATCTGCTTCATCGTGGTGTGTGACACCACGATGAACGATCTCTCAGCGGCAGAGCCTATGCTGGGAGATGGTATCTATGGTAAACGTCGGGTTACTAAGCGCCGCGCGGCGCCTAGTAACCCGATGTGTACCATAGTTACCAGCGATCTCGCTGGCCCACATCGCTGGTGAGTCTGTCTGTGCGACAGCTCACCAGCGATGTGAACGATATTGTTAGCGATCGCGCGCACGTGATCGCTTACAATATCGTTCAAGATATTGCACCGTGTGACGGCCGCCTAATGAAGATAAACTACAGCTAGAAGAAAATTTAGGATTCAGTATGTTTTTTTTTTTGTTTTTTTTTTAATTAAACAATAACTTTTTATTGAAAATAGTTTCAAATAAAGACAAAGAAAAGACTCCGACGACAGGGCAAAAAAAGTAATAAAATACTTGAAAATGACACATGGGGAAGGGGAGAGGGTGAAAGCGATGAGGGAAGAAAAAGGTAGGGGGAACCGAAAACAATTTCCACAGATTGCTGTAACAATTTCTCACATACCAACATTCTGGAAACTTTAACATTCTCTCAAAACATTTTGGGAATCTTAGAGCGACCAATAGGAAATGTGTAGTGATTTGTGTCATCAAAATTAAAAGTCCGTTTTTTAAACAGTACATCCAAAATCAAAAGGCTAAAAAAATGTTCCACGAAATTTCCCAGTGCTGAAATACATCAAGCACAACCTGATTCTAAACATTATGAAGAGCAAGAAGAGCTCACAACTGAAGTAGACCAAATCGTATGTTCAATACACAAACCGTTCAATTCAAACAGACGCTGAGGGTACCGTTACACGTCGCAACATTGCATGCAATTTCACTTCCAATTTGCTGGTTGCAGTGAAATCATGGACACATTGTTGCATTTGTACATTGCAACAAAATAGAACAATGTATCCATGATATCACTGCAACCAAATTGCAAGTGAAATTGCATGCAATGTTGCGATGTGTAACGGTACCCCAAGTGTCATTGAAAACTACCATAAAACAAAACATGAGCTTTGTGATAACCTGGAAGATCTATGGGAACGAGTTGCCTCCCTCATGTCAGGTTTTCCACTCTACAAAAGCGATGCACTGAGTTTACGAGATGCTACTAGACAGCTGGACACAGCTCAGGAAAGATAGTCTGCAAAATATACAACCTTTCAAAAAAAAAATAAATAAATAAAATAAAAACAATATCAGTGATGCCTTGTCAGAGCTAAGCAAGGTTAAATCAATAGACAGAAAGACGCCATGGTGCAGGATGTTTAAGACAAAGCAGAACTCCGAATTACTCATTTACGGGAAACCAGATTGCACAGATCAGATTCATCTAAACATTATGCTCAGACATACAGATCATCTTGCTCAAGAAGTTAAGTCCTGAATGGCACACTGCTTTAAGCCTGCATAAAGGCAGGTCAATCTAAAATAAGACTCATCGCCAAACGGGCCGAGGCGGCTTGCAAAAGCCAAACGGGCCGAGGCGGCTTGCAAAAGCCAAACGGGCCGAGGCGGCTTGCAAAAGCCAAACGGGCCGAGGCGGCTTGCAAAAGCCAAACGGGCCGAGGCGGCTTGCAAAAGCCAAACGGGCCGAGGCGGCTTGCAAAAGCCAAACGGGCCGAGGCGGCTTGCAAAAGCCAAACGGGCCGAGGCGGCTTGCAAAAGCCAAACGGGCCGAGGCGGCTTGCAAAAGCCAAACGGGCCGAGGCGGCTTGCAAAAGCCAAACGGGCCGAGGCGGCTTGCAAAAGCCAAACGGGCCGAGGCGGCTTGCAAAAGCCAAACGGGCCGAGGCGGCTTGCAAAAGCCAAACGGGCCGAGGCGGCTTGCAAAAGCCAAACGGGCCGAGGCGGCTTGCAAAAGCCAAACGGGCCGAGGCGGCTTGCAAAAGCCAAACGGGCCGAGGCGGCTTGCAAAAGCCAAACGGGCCGAGGCGGCTTGCAAAAGCCAAAGGGCCGAGGCGGCTTGCAAAAGCCAAAACGCAGAGGCGGCTTGCAAAAGCCAAAGGCCGAGGGCTGCAAAAGCCAAAACGGGCCGAAGGTCGACTTGCAAAAGCCAATCGCAGGCGCTTGCAAAAGCCAAACGGGCCGAGGCGGCTTGCAAAAGCCAAACGGGCCGAGGCGGCTTGCAAAAGCCAAAAGGGCCGAGGCGGCTTGCAAAAGCCAAAAGGGCCGAGGCGGCTTGCAAAAGCCAAAAGGGCCGAGGCGGCTTGCAAAAGCCAAAAGGGCCGAGGCGGCTTGCAAAAGCCAAAAAAAAGCAGAGGCGGCTGCACAAGCCAAAAAAGCAGAGGCTCAGATAAAGATTCTTCAAAATTGCGGGAAAAATTGCACTAAGGTCAAAGTACTTGAATAAGCATCAATCCAATGTCTTGATCCAGTTTGCCTACCAAAGAAGATGACTCAGTTGATCGTACCAACTTCAACGTGCTGAAATGGTTATTTGAAGCTTCCCGTTTTCAGCACGGTTCATATTCACAACACTAAAACCTCCATGTCAGCTTTATCTGTAGCGACGGTGTGCTCGATGTGCCCTATTTCTGTAGTTCTAGCAGCAGTCATTAGAACCTCCAGAGGCGCTAATGACCTGGTAACATCTGACCTGTTCATGCCAGACACTTGCCCAAGAGGCACCACAAATTGCCACGGCAACAAAATGAAACATCAATCATAACTGAGTTTAAGGTTTATGGTGAGCTGGGAGCTAATCAGCACTAGTCTCTCGAAATTCAACGACTGTGCTGAGAATTACAGAGCCTGGAAATCAACTTTCAAGGCCGCCATAGCTTGCTTCAATCTAACTCCGGAGCAAGAGCTCAATTTCATGATCAAATGGCTGGTCACAGACTCTACAAATCGTATCTAGAGTCTCAGGACTGTATGTGGGACAATCAGAAGGTCTTGCTGCCACCTCGCAGAGACTTGAATGAACCTTTGGCAGTGCTTAAGTCATAGAAAGGGCCCTATTCAAAAGACCGCAGAACGTCCCAAGGATCAATCTTCATGAAGTCCGCCAGCAAAATTATCTGCTGAGGGAGTTGGAGTTTACAAAGAGACCCTCGTCTGTTTTGACTTTTTTTCTGGACAATGCCCATGGAGTGAACCCAATCATCATTCTGCCACAGTTTGCAAGAGAAGTGGGCAGTGTGGGTCTCGAGAAACAAAACACCACATCATCGAAAATTTCCTCCATTTACTCATTTCTGTAGATTCATCAATGAACAGGCACAAATGAGGAACAGCCTTGATTTCGTGCACTCTAAATCTACTTTCACAAAATCTTTCCTGGCAGATCCGTCAGTTTTGATGCATCTGCCGCCTAACAAATCACTAGCGGGCAAGACTGCATTCGGCCTAATTCATTCCCTATAGAAGTCACGGTTTTACCATGATCCGGCACTTGCGGCAACGGACAAAAACCGCTGCTAGCAGCGATTTTTAGACTTGACGCAAGTGCAAAACTGCAAGTGCCGCACATGTCCGCAAGTCAAATAGGGAATGAATTAGGCTGAACGTAGTCTTGCCACAAGTGATCCGTTAGGCAGCATACAAAGCAATATGCCAGATCTGCCACAAATGCAGAGAAACGCTGATTTGAAAGCAGCCTAACATTGCATCTCCAGCAGCATCACCACCAGGGTATGAAGATGCCACACAAACACAGACTCTAAAAGTGTTAGAAAGACAGACCCATCACTACATGCAATACCTACCAGTAAACATTTCACAACCTCGTTATGGGACAAGTCTTTCAATCGTGAAAGTCCCATTCTTATAAAAAAAAAAAAAAACACTCACTGGACAAGTGCAGAGGATTTAGGTTCAAAGCCATACAGGAGCACAAGAACATCCTCAGTAAGCTTGGGTTGCGTTTCCGATGCTGGCCTCATTGGAACATATGGCCAATGAATGTAAATCCGCTATTAAGTGTGAGGAGGGTCATCACGACAGCCATGTGGGTATCAGGGAAAAAGTGGTATCCGGACCATGCCACTGCCTAATTTCTACGTGCTTCGAAGTGTCACTCCAGTTCTTCATTAGGAAATACACGCCAGGACACCAGAGTCTCAAATGTTACTCCACGATATCCCTAAACCAGGGTTTGCCCAGAAGGACAACCAGAAAAGGCAGTCAAAATGTACGCTATTCATTGATGATCAGTGCAAATCTGTCCCTAGCTGGACCTAAATTCTTTGAAGTTTTTGGGATTAAGGGACCACCAAGGCCCTACAATGGGAAAATTTGCTCGGGCCGCACAGAGACTAGCAACAGAAGGATTCATCGCTTTTACCAGCGAAGACAAGGAGATACTGTTACCAATGCAAAATTGAATGTAATCAAATACCATAGGGATGAGATTCCCTACACCAGAAGCTGCACTTCACCAACCACACTTAAGACACCTAGCCTTTTGTCTGTTTATATTAAAGTTAATTCAAACTTGACATGTCATCACTTGGCAGTTGGTGGGTCACTCACTCCAAGCAACCATTTTGGATTATATTGCTGTCAGATAAGGACACATCTACTAGGCCTGTGAAGGCATCAATTTCTGACCAGCAGCAGCTGATCTCCGCTACTTAACCTCCCTGGCGGTATTCCCGAGCGTGACTCAGGGTTAATTTTTGCTGCCAGAAGCGGTAACCCAGAGTCACGCTCAGGGCAAATTGCAGAGCGGGCGCAGCAGAGTTTCTTACCATCTCCCGGTGATCCAGCGATGTCCCCGCTGTGATGCCGGTGAGAGCTGGTGCGAGCCCCTTCTCACTTCCTGGTTCTGTCTGAGCCGCAGCGACTCATGGTTGGCGGAACTGGGCGGGAGATTCAAATGTAAAAAAAAACAAAAAGTCTAAATGTGGCACACACAAAATCAGGTGATCCAGTGTGATCCTGTCAGATTACACTATCACCTCAGATTTGACATTTGATCATTCTACAAGGTCCTGCCTGCCCTTTTTGCTGTAATTTCTGCCCATAAAAGAAATTTTTACCATGGCATCAAAGCGTCACTCCAGCATCTCCAAAGCGGATTTGGATCAGATGAGTGACAGCGGCAGTGACACAGATCCCCTCGCAGCATTGAGCAACAGCGATTCGTGGCAAGATTCATCATCCGAATCAGACACTAATCAGAGAAGTGGCGACAGCGACGATTCTACACCCGAACTCAGTGATGTGCGCACTTGGTGTCCCATTAATTGCGGTATGGATGACGTAGCGCCGCCAAGGTTTCCGTTTACTGGATCACCTGGGATGAAGGTAGACATTGAGCACAATGCTCCTTTGGCGTACCTAAAATTATTTCTCACAGATGACGTCATTGAAAAGATCGTCACGGAGACAAATTGCTACAACGAGCAGCAATCCGCTACTCTGCATAGCAAGTGTTCCATGAATAGAAAATGGGAACCGGTGATGAAAGAGGACATCTGGAAGTTTCTGAGGCAATACTTCTTCAGGGGTGGTGGGGAAACCCCTGCAGAAATGGTACTGGACTGCCACTAAATTGCTGGCAACCCCATTTTTTGGCACCATAATGTCCGAGTACCAATTTTCCCTCATAATGAAGAATTTGCACTTCATCAAAAACAAGGAATTTGACGAAGCCACACATGCAGCGCCAAAACTCAAGAAGATCTGGGAAGTACACCAAATAATCATAAAAAATTTCCAGCAGGCCTATGTGCCAGATAGAGACATCAGCATTGATGAAAGTCTGATGGCTTACAAGGGATGCCTCAGCTGGATTCAATACATCGCATCCAAGAGAGCACGGTTTGGAATAAAATCCTATATGCGCTGCGAGTCTGCCACTGGCTATATATGGAATTCCGTCATATACACTGGTAAAGGAACACGGTTCAACCCCAGGTACAGCGGCTATGGGATGGCAACGTCATCAGTCCTTACACTGCTTGAGCCATTGCTGAATCAGGGTATTGTGTGACAACGGACAACTTTTACACATCGCCTGAGCTGTACGAGTTTATGCTAAAACATAAGACTGATGGATATGGAAGCGTTAGGGCCAACCGACGTGACCTGCCATCTATGTTTGCCAAGAAAAAACTGAAAACAGGAGAAATGGTTGCCTGGCAGAAAGGAAAGATGATGGCAATGCGCTGGCGTGACAAAAAAAAAAAAAAAAAGACGTGTGCCTAATGAGTACAGTGCATAACACCTCCACTGCCATGGTCCACGCAAGAGGTGGGAAAGATGTCATGAAGCCACAACTTGTGATTGACTACAACACCACCATGGGAGGAGTCAATCAGGCGATGACATTTTATCCAGCTACGCGGAAACAAAAAAAAATATTACAAAAAAAAAAAATCTTCAGGCATCTCCTGGAACAATGCCTCCGGAATGCCTTTATACTGCACAGAGGAAGGAGTGACAAGCCTCTTGTTCATTCTGACTTTATCTGGAAGGTGACGCAGCAGATTTTTGTGAACTACCAAACGCCATCAGTGGCCGTGAACAGATCTTGACATCGTGCTGTTGACGTTGTAAACCCAGAACGCCTAACTGGTCGTCACTTTATGGATTACATCCCACCAACTGCAAAAAAGGCAGCACCTACAAGGATGTGCGTAGTTTGCTGCTCAAAGCGAGATGGCAATGGAAAAAAAATCCGAAAGGAAACCAGGTTCCATTGCCCTGATTGTGACGTTTGTCTATGTGCAGTCCCATGTTTCAAAATTTACCACACTCAGGATGTTTACTGAATTTTCTTTGTTTGACAAATTTCATTAATTATTACATTGAATAAAATTATAATATTTATTAAATTATAATTCATGATTTTGTGTTTCAAACTTTATCACATCTGAGAGGTCTACTAGAGTCTTCTTTGATCAGGTTTAAGTAATTACTAAGAATTGCAAGCCTACAATACATAACACCAAATTTCCATGTAAAAAAATGGTACCGCATTTAGTACAAAATTCCTGACAATCATACCGCCAGGGAGGTTAAGACAGTTACAGCATTTTACTATTTTTAAGCCGGCCATAGCTCTATTCGCCTTGTGAGGAGACAGAACAACTAATGACATAATAATGATTGCTATTGGTAAGAGTATACCCAAGTGGGTAAAAAGGCAAGTCCACAGAAGAGAAAAAGATACCAACCACAAATTAGTGCAGATATTCTGGAGCTGCCAGCAAGGACCCCAACGCATGTTCCGCATTAGCTTCTTTCAGGGGACATTATTTAAGAGACTGATTACAAAGATCTAGCTTTTAAATAATGAATTTAGGCTGCCTTCAGACTTGCAGATGCCTCCGCAGCGTTTTGCAGAGGCACCTGCAAGTATCTGCATGCAGACCGCGGCCCCTATGTTTATAATGGAGCGCACGGCGGTCTGCAGATGCTTGCAGACCGCCGTGCGCTCTCATTGCCCGCCATTAGTGATCTGTACGCAGGCGGATGCCTGCGTACAGATCACACGCTCTCGCCCGCACCAGGGACGCGAGATGTTGCCTTAATTTTTACATTTAGTATTACTACCTGCATCCATATTAATACTATACCACTATGCAGTGGATAAATTAATAGCTGTTAATAACTGTCAGGAATGCAACCTTTAAATATTATAGGAATATGGTACTACAGCACATATAGTGCCATTTTTATTGACCTTTTATCTGAGCAGTCAAGGTTTTTATTCATTTTGTATCAGTCTCCTCGTGTCCCCCTTACAGAGATTTAGTTGTGTTTTAATTAGTAAAATTTATTGTACTATTGAGTTCATTTCACTTCTATTTTTGGGAGGAAGGAGAGGGGGGGCAGGGGTTATATACATACAACTGAGCCTCGTTATGGGCAGAATTTAGCACCACAGGACCAGATTAGCACAGAAAGAAGATTAAAATACTGGCAGGGCAGCATAGCGTCAGGGAACAAAATGGAGCATGTACCCTGCAATAAGTAAACAGCAATACAGGGTGAATCACTCGTTACTTTACCCAGAAAAATTGTGGATACTTCTAAAAGAGAATAACATCCACTGTAATGAAATTTCAACAGTACATACCTTCGTTCATGAGAAACTGATGTTTTAAAAGCAGGTGTTGAAAACGTCCCATGTAGTGAAAAAGGCCAGCACCAGATCCAGTTCCAACGATAACAGCTTTATTCAGGAATTACATACAAATATTAAAATAGCATCTTGAGACTTCCGGTTCCTGCGCTGCTCCTGATGGCCGCGTGTTGAAGACGCTCCTGAGACCCGGCCGCCAATCCGACTCAATCCACCCGATAACCGGGTCATCTGCCCCCCAAACACGCTGGCGGCGACCCCTCGTGGCACCAGGACCCTGGATCGCTACCTGCTCCGGAGCTCCGGGCAGGAAGACCGCGGGACAGGACGGACCGGGCAGGTGGAAGACGCTGCAAACATGGCGGGGGATGACGAGACGCGCAGAAGAGGCTCTGAGACGGAGGACTTACATCCCGGCGGGGACGGGCAGACTCGCGGCGGCAGCAGCTCCCGGCATCGGAGCCAAACTCGGAGCACACAGGCAGTGGGTGTCCCTAATATGACGGAGGTATGTGTGAGAGAGGGTACAACTACAGATGGAGGCCCAGAGATGATGACGAGGCCCCAAATGGCAGGAAGCCCACATGTACAGGCCGCATGGATGTGAAAGCCCTGGCCAGAGAGGTTGCTCCATATATTACTGCAGATTTGAAAAGTATCATAAAGGAGGCCATTGGGGAGGCGATCCTGGGCCTTCAACATGTCACATCTCAGCAGGGTGAGAGACTGCTGGAGACAGAAAAGAGGCTGATGGAAGCTGAAGACAGGATTTTGGCACTAGAGAGACATGTGGCCACCTTACAGAAACAAACTGCCTATAATGACGAGAAAGTAGACGATCTTGAGAACCGTTCAAGACGCAATAACTTGCGTATGGTTGGTCTCCCTGAAACCTTCACAGGGGGACAATTAGAGCTGTGTGGGAAGAGATGCTCCCAAAGACATTGGGATTCCGCAATCCTTGCAGAGTGGAACGGGCACACAGAGTGGGTCCTCCCAGGGAGAAGTCTGCCAGTCCCCGGCAAGTCATTGCACGCTTTCTTGACTATAAGGATAAGGTGATGCTGCTGAGAGAATACAAGATGAGTCGCCAACCGCTCACCATACAGGGCCATAAGGTGCGCATTATGAGGATTATTCTGCCGCAGTGGCGCGAAAGCGTAAACTGTTTAGCCCGGTGTGCTCCTTACTGTTCAAACAGAACATAAGATTCCAACTGGCTTTCCCTGCTACCCTGCGGTTCTGAGACTCTAAAGGTAACATGCAATCTTTTATCAATAGCAAGGAGGCTCTTAAGTTTCTGCAACCGGGCTCTGACTTTATAGAACATGTACGAGAGGCAACACCGGCTGGGGGCTCCCCGTCCCCATCCCCGTCCCTTCCGCGACTGGCTGCGACACGGCCGACATATGCAGATAAAGTGGCGGTCTTGATGGATGGTAAAGAAGAGGAAGAACCGAGCGGAGCAGGGTCCGGTTCCGGCTGGTCGCTCTCTCAGCGTAACAGGAAGAACCGACCGGACAAATATGGAGCGTCTGGGAGATCCAATTCGACTGCTACCAGAGGGAAGAGACGCTGAGAGACTAGACTGTTTCTTGCTTTTACTTTTTGACTTTTTTTTTATTCTGATAGACCACGGGAAGGTGGCGAGAATCTGACATGTGAACACTAATTCTAACATCGGCGGTAGATGGCGCCTTGTCTTGCTCTCTTACTCCCCTCTTTTTCTGCTATCTCTCCCCCCACGCTTCATTACTTTTCTTTCTTTTTTGCCTCTCTCCCCTTTGTTTCTCTTCTCCTTTCTTTTTGCCAGCTGTAGGTGAACCAGGAAGCAGACTGCGGCTGAATACATCCGTACAGTTTCTATGTCTTCCATTGGTGGCTTAAGATTGTTGATGCTTATTGAACTTCGTCTGAAGGGTTGAAAGGCGGCACGTCTGACTGGGACCACAGGTTACATAGCCCTTGGGTAGGAGGGGGAGGGGGAGGGGAGGGGGCCTCGGGATTGGGGCTGAGAGTACATCACTTATATGCAATGTCCTAAAAATATCAGCATCGACGACATGCGATGTGGGGGGTGGGCTGTAGATTTTGATATATGGTTCATAATAGAGCGAGGGTCATTCTGGCCTGGCTCGGGGACTACTTTGTTACACTTATACGCCTTGCACAGGCCTGGGTAAGGAGATTTAGACTTAGGAGCAGAAAAAAGGAAGTTCATACTTAGTTGGGGAAGTAGGAGATGAAGGAGGATATGACATTCACCCTCAAGAGAGGGACTGGGGGGATGATGTTCATGATGTTTCTGGGGTTTGTGATGTTTTTTATTGTATTATATGTTTTTGCCACTGCCACATCTTTCCTGCACTGCCCGCGTCTGCCTAATCCAACTCTGCTGTTAACAGGGATGGTGGTACCCCTTGATAAGGAATTAATTCAACGAAGAATCGACCTGGGTCAGATAGATATAATTACCGGGGGGCATAGGTTGCTGGGGAGGAAGATGCCCATCACGTCTTTTACACATACACTTGGGATTCAATGGTACGAATTGTGACATGGAATACCAAGGGTCTGCAATCACCGCATAAGAGATATATGGTCCTTCGGCATTTGAAGAGACTGAAAATGGATATTGCACTCCTACAGGAGACACATTTGAGGGATGACGAAGTGACATGTATGCAGAAGCTGTGGGTGGGGGAGGCCTGGGCTTCGGGTTCACGAGCCGGGAAGGCAGGGGTAATGATTCTTCTCAACAAACACCTTGCACATACTCTGGTGTCCGTAACTAGGGATCAGGATGGAAGGCAAATACGGGCGGTGCTCCAATTGGGAGACAGGCGGATCAGTATATATAACGTCTACGCCCCCAACACTACACGCACAGCCTTCTTTCATGGCCTGCGAGATGACATCCTACAGGACAGGGAACGCTCATCATGGTGGGGGAGACTTTAATGAGGTTGTCTCAGACGACATTGATAGACATACGTTGGGGAACCTACACAGGGGTTGACACACCAGAGACAGGGGCCGTTATCAGATATGTTGATTAATACGCATATGATAGATGTGTGGAGGATTTTACATCCCCAGGACACTGAATTTACCCATTTTTCACACCCTCATTCCTCCTGGTCACGGATTGACCTGTTTCTAGCGAGCAGTGACCTATTACGCCTCATTGAGGAAGCTGAAATTGGTGATCTAGTAATTTCAGATCACAGTCCTGTTCGTGTGGATATCTTAGACGCTTTCCCACGAGGCACGGATACAATATGGAGATTCCCCTCACATCTGTCATCTATGGGGGGGTTTAAGACCCAATTGAAGGAATGGTGGCAGGGTTATGTCCTTGATAACGAGATACATAATAATGACCATTGTCTGTTCTGGGAAGCCGGGAAATCAGTTATAAGAGGACATTTGATAGCGTACACTCGGACACAGTCGAGACAGCTCAAAGAGAACTATACGAAGGCAAGTGCACTTGTCTCCGAGACTTATCAAACGTTTAAATGCTCGCGGGCACTGGTAGACAAGACGGCGTGGCTTGCAGCGAAAAGGGATTTCGACACATGGGCTGACCTGAGGGAAAAGTTAATCCGGGGACAACTAAACGTAGACCTTCACAGACATGGTGACAAGACGGGGCGACTACTTGCTAATCTCGCTAGGGGCAGACGAAAACCCACGACATTTGCGGCACTAAACACGAGGGAAGGTATACGTACCACTGATCCCAAAGCTATTAATGATATACTGGGGGATTTTTATAGACAGTTGTACCATTCAAATGACATCTCGTCCCGGGAGGGAATGACATGGTTAGATGGGGTGCCTCTCACTCCTATATCGGAGACTGACTTAGAGCTCCTCAACGCTCCGGTCTCTGAAAAGGAGGTAGACGCGGTCATCGGGCATTTAGCGAACGGGAAATCCCCAGGCCCGGATGGGTTCACAGGGAGTTCTATAAGATACTTCGGCCAGAGGTGACCCCGATACTGACGAGATTGTTTAATAATATTATATCTCAACGGAAACTACCTGAAACTATGGATATGGCCTACATTAAACTGTTACCCAAGGGAACCACGGGAGGGGAAGATCCTACAAATTATAGGCCGATTTCCCTAATTAATGTGGACCTTAAAATTCTGTCAAAAATTATGGCGGATCGGCTGGCAGAGATTCTCCCGACGCTCATAGACAACCATCAGACGGGTTTCGTCAAGGGCCGGTCAGCAGTCACCAATGTCCGCAGGGCTCTGCTGGTCCTGGACGCAGTGAAAGATATGTCGCCCCGTGCGGGGAAAAACCCAGCCATGGTCACCCTGGATGCAGAAAAAGCCTTCGACAATGTCAGGTGGCCATGGCTGGGTCAGGTGCTGGACAGGATAGGGATCCAGGGTAGTTTCAGAAATTACCTACAGGCACTGTATGCCACACCTAAAGCGAGGGTACATACTCCCGGTTTCCTCTCCCCGGTGTTCCCTCTTTTGAAGGGGACTAGGCAAGGGTGTCCCTTATCCCCGTTATTATTTAATCTGGCCTTGGAGCCATTGGCCAGGTATATTAACAGGCACAGTTCCTTTGAGGGGGTGAGCATCGGACGAGCGGAAACAAAATCAGCACTGTTTGCCGATGACATATTGTTTATGGGAGACCCTGTACGGGATCTACCTCCTCTGCTGAGAGATATAGAGCGATTTGGAGAATTTGCGGGATTCCGGCTTAATAGGAAAAAATGTGAGATCCTGTATCTTAAGCCGGGGAACACGTCGGGGGAGTCTCTGCTATCGTTGGGCATTTCGAGGGCGACATCACATATCAAATATCTGGGCCTGATGTTGGGACGGACATCGAGCCAAGTATATTCACTAAATTATGCCCCCCTTTTTGACAGAATGGAAAAGGAGTTAAAACGTTGGGCGGGACTGCCTCTATCACTCCTAGGCCGCTGCCATCTTATTAAGATGATCAGCTTCGCGCGTCTCTTGTATCCACTGCAGACATTGCCCTTACTCTTGAAGCATACAGACATTAACAGATTAAATAGGGCGTTTGCGGACTTTATTTGGAGAGGCAGGAGACCTCGGTTAAGACTGGGGACGCTGATGCTCCCGAAAGACGAAGGGGGCATTAACCTACCCGACATTAGAGGGTACAATTTGGCGTGTATGATGAGACATGTGATAGAATGGGTTAAAGGGACCAATAAATTCTCGGACGGAATGCTGGAGGAAGCATTCTGCGAGCCCTGGGATCGATGTTCTCTCCTTCATACAGGGTGGACGTCGCTACCGACGCAAGTCCGCTCGTCTATAATCTTAAAGGATACGATAGGAGCATGGAAAGCAGTGAGGAAAAAATGTAGTCTCCCCTGGAAAGTGTCGAAACACCTGAACCCCTGGGCATACCCGGAGTTTCCGATGGGTCGAACTAATATATTATTTAGAGAATGGGCCCGAAAAGGCGTTAAAACCATGGGAGATCTCATGACGATGTCTGAACGCCGTTGGATGCTGGGACAGGAGATAATGGACAAGTTTGGTCTAGGGGGAGCCCAGAGCCTCCAATACTTGCAGCTGAAACATCATGTCATGGATAATCTCTTAGATGCTTCAAAAGAAACTCTTACAAATGTGTGTGATAGACTGGTGGGTCTCGACGTCTCTCAACTAGGGATCTCTGGCGTCTATAGGGAACTCAGGACATGGTTACTGCCTGGCGGCGCCCCGAAGCTTTTTTCAAAGTGGCGCACATATATAGACGAGGAGACGGTGTCCGAGGATATTTTGGACGGCTGGGGTAAGATAAGGCGTTACATTTTGGATGAAAGATGGAGGGACACACACTTTCGGGTCATCCATGGTACCATATATGGCTTCAATATACCAACATCGGCATCTAATCCTGATAGGTTGGCACACTGTCCAAAATGCAATCTAAACAAAGCAGATATGGTGCATGGATTATGGAGCTGTCCGAAGGTGCAGTCCTTCTGGGGTATGATATCCGACCTGGTGCAGAGATTCTGTGGGCATACGTTTGAGCTTGATCCGAAGGTATGGATTTTTCAGAATGTGACTCTATCCAAGGGAGGGATAGCTAGCATTCGTTTCCTACATGTCCTGATACTATTGGCTAAACGTCTACTGCTAACATTCTGGCTACGAGCGGAATTACCCACTGAAATGGACGTGATAGCGGGGCTAAGGCTGGCAATGGATCTAGACAGACCCGGAGCTCTGAGGGACAAAGATGTCATGATTGTCTCTTTCATGAAAAAATGGAGATGTTTTATAGAGTCACAACTGTCAGATGACGACATTGCCAGTGTAATGACACCTTTCCACGGTACTCCCTGGTACTTATTACAGTCTTTAATTCATTCATTGGGGCGCCTGGCGCCGACTGTACCCTTATAAGGACAAGCCAGGGAATGGCGGAGGCCTTAGGGGAGTGACTGGAGGAATATATCGCAGTGCATAAAATTTTTTTTTTTCTAGTGTCTTTATTGCAAAAATACTTGAGATCCCGCTCCGCTTAGGGCGGGGAGAGGTGCTTAGGATGGACAGAGAGATGGACGAGATGATGTGGGAGGAGATATGAGTGGCAGTTATGAGGAACTCGATCCGTGGCATACGGCATTATTGTATTATATTGTATTTTTTTTTTTTTTTTTTTTCCGTTTTTATTCCGGTTTTCGCAAGTCTACGACCTGATGGTAACAGGTGTCAATGTACTAGTTCTACGTACATCATCTTGTCATGCAATTGTGTATTCTTTTTTTTTTTTTTTCTTCCTTCTCTTTATGTTTCTCTTTATGTTATATTGCAAATGGTGAATAAAAATGATTTTTTCAAAAAAAAACAAAAAAAATAGCATCTTGTTAGGAAAGATGCCTCGTCAGACGCGTTTCAGCAACAAAACCTTTTTCAATGACAGGTTACAAAACTGACAACATGAAATATACAAACAAGTGACCACACATGTGAAAGCAAAGTTACCAGCAGACGCACAAAATTATGTTATTTCATTTCGGAACAAACTTAACATAAGGATGAAAATTTGAGAAAATGTACAAGTTATGTTTTTAAAAACTATATGCAGAATAGTTGGTACAAAAATGCAATAGTTCACACAGTGCATGCAAAATTTAATTAACTCTTTCTATAGAAATACTTAAATAATATCTGGAAATACTGTCAGAACCATCTTTCCTGAAAATTGACAGGATAAAATTTACATGAACTGTGTAGCCACTACAAAATCATGTGTAAAAAATACAGGACAAGAATAAGGAAAAAGGAAACAAGTAGTTTGAATGAAGGTGGCAATATCGGCATTGGGAGATATACCAGACAATCTGTCTCATATCAAGATCAAATCGTCGATGTATCACCCATACTATCGTAGAGGATAGGTGAAAGGATTGCTGTATGTATACAAAAACTCATTCTCCCAAACAGACATGTAAAGATTGGCCAACGAGGGGGAGAATTTCACCCCCATTAGGCAACTACACGTCTGGAGAAAGAAGGACTCCAAATTTGAAGAATTTATTCTTCAGAAGATAGTGAACAGACATCAGGATGAACCTGGTTTCATCACTGGAATATGCAGATCTACTAAGGATGATGGACAGTGCCTCCATTGCCAAATTATGCAGAATGCATGAATACAACGCCACCACATCCATAGTGATCCATTTGTGACCCCTTTTCCATTTAACATTCTTGAGGGCGTGTAATAGATGTTTAGTGTCACGGATAAAACCTGGCATGTTTAATTCAAGGGGTTGTATTCTCTGATCCACCCACTCAGAAAGATGTTCGTGTAAAGAGCAAATACCCGACCCTATGGGTCTGAGTGGTGGAGGAAAACATCCCTTGTGTGTTTTTGGTAGGGCGTGGAAAATACAACATACTGGATGGTTTACAAACATGTATTCCTTCTGTTTGTTATTAATAAAGCCCAAAGCGACACCTTCATTTAATACAACATCAAAATCCTGTTTCATTCTCGGGGTTGGGTCTGAAGGCAAAAAATG
Organism: Allobates femoralis; assembly: GCA_033576535.1. Classification (NCBI taxonomy): domain Eukaryota; kingdom Metazoa; phylum Chordata; class Amphibia; order Anura; family Aromobatidae; genus Allobates; species Allobates femoralis. The sequence goes on from JARQOC010000003.1 coordinate 389,062,105, forward strand.
AATAAGTGACTATCTTTTAATACTTTCAGAACTTCTCTGCAATAAAGACCAGAATCCAAAATGACAACCAAACCACCCTTGTCAGAGATAATGATGTTAGAATTTGAACGAAGCTCATAAAGAGCATTCCTCTGACTGTGTCAAGTTGTCACGAGTTTCCTGGTCTCGTTAACAAGTCCCTGATCTTTTCCTCCACAACGTTCTGAAAAGAATCCAACACCGCAGCTCGTGATTTCACAGGATATAAGAAAGGATTAGGTACACTACTCCTTACATTCTCAAGATGTTCTGTAGGAGAATACCTGCTCTCCTGGTTTAAACTGGTTAAAGTACATACAGCAACTTGATCACAAAAAGGATAAGGATAAACTATTGTGATCGAAAGTAGTGGCAACCCCTTCTAATCTAGTAATGGCATTGTTTACACGTGGTGAAGAGGAAATAGTTTGATCAATCTGGATTTAATGCGGATCCGGTTCAGATCGGTAAAGAAAATAGAATTATTCTTACCGTTAATTCGGTTTCTAGGAACCTTCCACGACAGCATAGGAGGTAGCCTCGCCACGCCCTAATTGGGACAGGAAGCAGAAGAGGTTAAAAGGACCCTCCCACCTCCCACTAGCCAGTGTCTTACAAAGAACCATAGCCTGAGAGCAATAATAACAGTAATACATTCCAGGAAAAATCGAGGAATATAGGGAGGGAAATAAGTGCTGTCGTGGAAAGTTCCTAGAAACCGAATTAACGGTAAGAATAATTCTATTTTCTCTAGTCACCTTCCACGACAGCATAGGAGGCATACCAACGAACTAATACTTAGGGTGGGACTACAGCCTGCAGGACTATCCTGCCAAAAGCCAAACCCCCAGGGGAAGCCAGGGCCAGACAGTAAAGCTTCGGGAAGCATGCAATGAACCCCAGGAAGCAGCTTAGCAAATCTGCTCCGGAGAAGCCCCAGCCCCTGTCCCCCCAGGAGACAGAGGGAAAACTGGAGAAACGAGCAGGAACAGCTGGGAAAGGAAGGAGTCCGGAAAGACATTCCGAAACCAGGAGGCGAAAGTACTTCTAGCCATTGCCTCGCCCGTATGACGACCAAAGGCCGGACAACATATAGAGCCACACGCCAGGACGTCCACACTCCAGAGCACCGCACTATGGACAGCAAAATAAAAGAAACGAAGGGTCCAGGTGAAGGACAAAGCAGTCATCCAGGACAGACAGCGACGGGTCCTGGCCAGAGAAAACCTGAAGCCCCCAACACATCGGCCAGAAGCAATTGCCAGCAGAAACGCCAACCCGTTAGACAACAATGGATATCACAGGAGGACAGAGGTCCAAAGGAAGGGCGAGAAAGCCCAGTCAGGCCAACAATGAGGACCCAGGAGGGCGGAAGAAGCGGAGTCCAGGAACAAACACGACAAGCAGACCCTAAGCATCGCCAAACCAGCGAAGAATTGCCACCTCTGTAGAAAACCTAAAACCGAACGCCAAACCCGGCACGTACAAAGTGCCGGATCAAAGATGCCGGCCCCAACCACATGTAGGAGAAAAAAAAACTCTTCACACCCGCATGACAAATGCCGAAGTGACCGGAATGCGGAACGTCCGCAAGGAGGCCACCAACTCGGCCGACAGGCCCAGAGGCCTCAGCCGTGGCCCTCAGAAACCCTGCAGCTAAGTTGAGCTGCAGCGGATCCGAAGGAACAGATGACCACGAGATAGCAAGCAGAGGTCCGAATGCAAAAGGACTGGTGCACTGACCTAGAGCGTCATGAGAAGGATGAACCAATACCACCTCGGTCATAGAGGGGCCCTCAGAACAGTGTGGACTCCTGACCAGACCCTCCCCAGGAATCTCACGAAAAGGGAGAAGGGGGACAGGAAGCCAGAAGCAATAAGAAAAAACCCCCGTCTGGGAGAAAGAGGTCCATCCCCCACCCAGGCCTCAACTCGAGGTTCAGGGAGACATAGGCTGCTAAAGTATGAAATCGCACTGGAAGCAAAAAAGGACGAGCTCCGGGCATCCCAACTGGCGACCAGGGAGCAGAACACCGCTCGGACCAGGCTCGCCCTTCCTGGGAGGAACTCCCGGAGGCTGAAAAACCTGCCTGAAGGGGTAGGGATCCTATCAGGCGGACTACAGAAGGAAGAGGAGGAATGCGGTCGGACGAAGACAAAGCATCGCCCAATGGCTAGTGGCCCACCGTTGCCAGGGAACGGGGCCTGCTAGGGGGAGAGCCTGTAGCCAGCATGTGTCATCCCTAGATCATGACTTGGACGATATGTACAGCTTAGGAACCGAACCCACAGCCACAGCAGGGTGTATGGGGTACGGGGCAGGAGATTCACTGCTTCATGGTTGCTGCCACAGCAGCCTCTCTCGAGAATGGCCCATCCCCTGAAAGGAACACGAACAGCAAGAAGGACCTCAATTACCACTCTCAGGTCCCAGAGAACAGAGGACCACGAATTGAAGACGAGACCCCAGACTCCTTGGAGAGGGCGACCACCGCCCCCCCCCCCTTAGGTTGGCATCCATAGGGAAAGCCACCAGGGGAGTCAAAACCCAGGCCACCCCTAAAAACAGGTCGTTGGCATTCAACTACCAGAGGAGGGATGAGGAGGCAATCCCCGGGAGACGAACCCGGGGATTCAGAGGACGGCAGTCCGCCCCAACAGGACAAGACATGGAACAGAAGAACCTGAGCCCACCTGACAGGCGGGATGGAGAACGTCAATGATCCCAGAGGCGACCGTCGCCCGAAAGGAGGGAGACGCCCGACTGCACAGAAGTGCAGCAGAGACTCCACCACCCTGCCCTGAAGGACAGAGGAGAAGGAGCAAGAAGAAGCAAACAGACCAGACATAGCACCAGACAGAGGCTGCAATCCAATTGGAAAGCAACGACCTCCGCCATAATGATCGAGAAACCCCAGAGCCGAGGAGAACCCGACGGGAAAGCCCATGAAAAGAAAGCGGAGGACTGTTCCTCTGTACAGGAATGGGAACCTGAGGAGCATCTGGGGGTGAGGGAGAATGGGCACCCGCAGTATGCGTCAGTCCAGTCGATTGGAGCCAACTGGTGGCGTAGCCCTGCCCACGCAATCACAGAAGCGATCGATAGAATATGGAAACGACAAAAACCATGAAGGGGGAGGCAATGGAAGCAGACGATGACACAAGCCCCTCCAGAGGGCCAGTTCGACCAAGAAGAGCCGGGAAAGCCCCCAACCCCTCCTCACAGTCCGGACAGACGAGAAGACCGTCGGGCGAAGGAGATCCTGAACCCCGGAGTACAAAAGAACCTAAGTACCCTGAGAGGGCAGGGTAGGAACCCGGAGAGCAGGCGGAGGAGGCGACCCGAACACAATGAGGAGGCCTTCGGAAAGACCCTCAGAACCCCCGGCAAGCGGCGAAGTCAGCCACTGGGGGAGACCACCACAAGCATTTACGGATCACAGGGAGACCAGTCCAAGAACCCACTGCGGGCAGCAGGCGAAAATGCCCAACACAGAGAATTCCGAGGCGTAATGCCTCCTGGGGAATATGAATATACCATTAGAGCCCGTGGTGCCTCGGGTAGGAGGCTCAAACACCGGACCGGGGAAGAAAGGCTGAGTTCGCCCTTTTACCCCATCCCCGAGCCACTGAGAGGCAGAGTACATCAGCTGCAGCGGACAAGGCACGAGGAGCTAGTCTATGGCCTACAAGGGAACTCCACCGGCCCAGGAACCCCTGGCTAGGAGGTCCGAGGCACCGAGTGCCAAAGGGACCACCATCTGGTAGGCCGCACCGGAAGAGCCTTGCGCTCAGTTGCCTGGTACATAAAGGCAACAAGGCCAGGCCCAAACACCAAGAACCCAATGAAGGGTAGAGAGCAGAGTCTCATCAAGGCACTCCTCAAAGTCAGCCACAAAGTCCATCAGGCGGAGACGGATAGACAGAGATACAGGCTGCCAGACGGACCCAGGCATCTGCAAGACCCCAGGAAGCTCACCAGAGAAAGGGAAGGAAGACAAGGAGCTCCACCCTAGGGAGCCCCCTGAAGGGAGCCCAGTTGACCATCGCCCAGGAGACATGCGGAGGCGAGTACACCCGAACGGGAGACAAAGCCAGCCCCCCAGACAAAGGCAGAAGGCCCACAACCATGCAGCCCATCTGGCCCAGGTGGGAGGCAGCCTCAAAGGGGAGCGCAGTCTTGTTAGCGACATGCCGACCTGCACCCCCCCTGGGACATCCCCGTGAATCAGAGATGCCACGAGAGAAACCAACTACTGGGATTACCCCCTGAAGGAATGTTCAGGAAAGTTCCAATCCTGAACTATGGTAGAAAGGACTGGAAAGCTGACTGGGCTGGCAGCTCCAAAGCCGCCAACATCCCCAGACGGTAGAACTTTCCCATAGAGCTCTGACCGGCCCTAGCCCAAGTTCCTCCAAGTAGAAGAGGAACCTCTCAGTTCAGTGGCACTGGAGGATGGAGCGACATCAGCCCAAATCCGAACCTGACCTTCCCTCTCCCAGGAGCATCCTCAAAAGGAGCTGCCAGAGAGAACGAGGAAAGGGAAGCCTGAATCTCCAGGAAAACCCGGGATCTCATGCCATACACTAGGCTAGGGTGTGAAGCCCAACCAGGACAACAGGCATTAACTGACCTCCCAGAGGGAGTCTGATGCCAGACTTGTCCCCTGAACCAAAGCACAGTTAAGGGGACCAACCAAGAACAACGGCCCATAGGCAGAAAGAGGACCCCCCCTCTCCCACACTCCAGCAGACATACACTGTGGCAGGGGAAACACTGGCACTGCAGATGCAGGAGAAGACTCAGTAGCACACATAGGACAGTACCTTACCGTGGCTCAGAAGGCTTCAGGGCAGCCTTCCGCAAGAAAGGCCTGCCCCCCAGTGTCTGTAACAAGTTCCCCGCTTCCCGCACCGGGTCCTGGGCAGGCCACCTGCAGTGGTGGCGTGGCCGCATGCTGATCGCCGGGTCCCGCCTCCGGAACCCAGAAGCGCTACGCTCCCGCCGGGGAGCGCATGACCGGAAGTCCCGCCCACCGGCATCACTTCCGGTCGCGCTGGAACAGTAAGAAAGCGCGGGAAGCGGCCGGCGGGCTCCGGAACAGGGGAGGTCGCCGGCCAGGGAGCCCACAGCCCGCTTCACCCCGAGGGGATCCGGAGGGCCAGGGCAGCGGTCCCACATATGTGGGAGCAGCAGGAGGAGGAGCGGAAGCCCGACCAACGCTGCCCGGCTGGAGACCAAAACCAGGACAAAAAAGGTATGCTGTAGCTTGCCGGCCACCACAGCATAGGAGAAAGAAAAAACCTCTCCATGCCCCATGGGGACAGGAAAGACACTGGCTAATGGGAGGTGGGAGGGTCCTTTTAACCTCTTCTGCTTCCTGTCCCAATTAGGGCGTGGCGAGGCTACCTCCTATGCGGTCGTGGAAGGTGACTAGAGAAAGTGACGTTTAATAGTCGTGTGACTGCCCAACGGGGGCTAAATTCTCCCCCTCATTGGCCAATCTTTACATGTCTGTTTGGGAGAATGAGTTTTTGTCATCTGGTGCATCTCCAAACGCCGATATTGCCGCCTTCAATCAGTTTTGTAATCAAAACAACATGAACATTAAGTTCGTTATGGAGGATCATGGCAGTGAGGCACACTATTTGGATGTTGTCCTGATGGAGATGAGAACACGTGGGTGTAATATCCTCAGATCTTTACAGGAAGCCCATTTCGGGCAACTCTATTGCGTGCAGACAGTAGTCATCCCCTCCATACAATTAAGAGTTTGCCTGTTGGGGAGTTCACCAGAGCCAGAAGGACCTGTTCTAAACCGGTGGATTTTCACAGGCAATGTACGATCATTGAAGGTACGTTACGCTCACACGGTTACAAACATTGGATGATCAGCAGCGGAAAGAATTGCAGAAGAGAAATCTAGGGAATCATTACTCTGTCATGACAGGTCTGCCTGTGGTAAAAATGTGAATTAAACAGATGGAAATGTGAACAAAGTATACACTGGAAACCAAGCCGTTACTTTTACAACACCGTATACCACAGATTACAAGGGTATAGTCTCAATTTTGCTTAAGTATATGCCCATGCTCTATCAGTATCCAGTTTTATGTAAAGTACTGGAACGAGGTTTTAGGTGTGCCTCCAAAAAAGAGAGACATTAAAAGCCACATTTCACCAAGCATGTTTGGTGGTGATAAACCGAAGCCCTCTTGGTTGCACTACACTGGGAACTTTAAGTGTGGTCATCTACAATGTGACTTGTGTAAATACATCCTCAAAAGAAATTCTTTTTCTGATAGACGTACTGTGAAATCCTACAGAATACAAAGCTACATCAATTGTGCTTCCACTTATGTGATCTACATGGCGACATGTATTGACTGCAATGTGGATTACATAGGGTGTACCAGTCACTCTTAAAAGAATTTCCGAGCATATTATGGCTGCAAGTGGATCTACCGCCAGTAGTAAACGTTCCATTTCAGGTTTACCCAGACATTTTCCTGAGGTCCATGCAGGATGCACCAACGTGTTCAGAGACCGGTACATGGGAGGGACTGGGTTCGAAGACTACTGAGTAGAGAAAGTTTCTGGATCATATGTCTAAATACTAGGTTCCCATTGGGGCTTAACTGCAGAAGTGATTATGTATTTTCACTAAGTTGCATCCTTTAAATTTAAATTTTTCTCAAACACCAACTACCGTATATACTCGCGTATAAGCCGAGTTTTTCAGCCCAAAAATTGGGCTGAAAAGTCCCCCCCTCGGCTTATACGCGAGTCAATACGGCGCCCCCACCTCACTGGCACCCCCACCTCACTTTCTGGGCCCCCCCGCATGCAGCGCTGCGCATATACATTACCTGTCTAGCAGCTGTCACCCTCCGATGGCGCTCGCGGCTCCCGGCTCCATCTTCCTCGCTGACTTCCTGCTTGTCAGGTGACCGGCCGGCGTCGCGATGACGTCATCGCGCTGAGCCCCGGTCACAAAGCAGGAAGACAGCGAGGAAGATGGAGCCCGGAGCCGGGAGCCGCGATCCGCCATCGGAGGGTGACAGCTGCTAGACAGGTAATGTATATGTGCAGCGCTGCATGCGGGGGGCCCAGAAAGGGAGGTGGGGGCGCCAAATTATGAGGGGGGCCCTGCTGGGGCCATGTATACTACCACTGGGGCTATATACTACCACTGGGGCTGTATATATACTACCACTGGGGCTATATACTACCACTGGGGCTGTATACTACCACTGGGGCTGTATACTACCACTCTGGCTGCTGTATACTACCACTGGGTATATACTACCACTGGGGCTGTATACTACTACTGGGGCTGTATGTATACTACCACTGGGGCTATATACTACCACTGGGGCTGAATATACCACTGGGGCTGCTGTATACTACCACTGGGGCTATATACTACCACTGGGGCTATATACTACACTGGGGCTGTATGTATACTACCACTGGGGCTATATACTACCACTGGGGCTATATACTACCACTGGGGCTGTATACTACCACTGGGGCTGAATATACCACTGGGGCTGAATATACCACTGGGGCTGCTGTATACTACCACTGGGGCTGTATACTACTACTGGGGCTGTATGTATACTACCACTGGGGCTATATACTACCACTGGGGCTATATACTACCACTGGGGCTGTATACTACCACTGGGGCTGAATATACCACTGGGGCTGAATATACCACTGGGGCTGCTGTATACTACCACTGGGGCTGTATACTACTACTGGGGCTGTATGTATACTACCACTGGGGCTATATACTACCACTGGGGCTGTATACTACTACTGGGGCTGTATGTATACTACCACTGGGGCTATATACTACCACTGAGGCTGTATACTACTACTGGGGCTGTATGTATACTACCACTGGGGCTATATACTACCACTGGGGATGTATACTACCACTGGGGCTGTATACTACTACTGGGGCTGCTGTATACTACCACTGGGGCTGTATACTACCACTGGGGCTGTATACTACTACTGGGGCTGCTGTATACTACCACTGGGGCTGTATACTACCACTGGGGCTGTATATACTACTGGGGCTGCGTGTATACTACCACTGGGGCTGTATATACTACTAGGGCTGCGTGTATACTACCACTGTGGCTACTGCTGTATACTACCACTGGGGCTGCTGTATATACCTCTGGGGCTGCTGTATACTACCACTGGGGCTGCTGCTGTATATACCACTGGGGCTGCTGCTGTAACACTGCTGGGGCCTGTATATACCACTGGGGAGGCTGCTGTATACTAACACTGGGGAGGCTGCTGTATACTACCACTGGAGCTGCTGATACCAATGCTGGGGGCTGTATACCTGTGCTGGGGTCCACCCTCGGCTTATACACGAGTCAATACATTTTCCCAGGTTTTGGGGGCAAAAGTAGGGGGGTCGGCTTATACACGAGTATATACGGTACTTTGTTCCTTTTTCCCGGATTCTTGTCCTGTATTTTTTCATATGATTTTTTAGTGGCTACATAGTTCATGTAATTTTTAACCTGTGTCATTTTTTTCAGGAAAGATGTATCTCTATGGCAGTATTTCCAGGTATTACGTACATATTTCCATGGAAAGAGATAATTAAATATTTGCATGCACTGTGTGAACTATTGCATTTTTGTACCACTTTTGCATAGTTTTTGTTTTTTTTAACAAATCTCTATTTGATTTTCCAAACATTTTCACAATTTGTTCAACACAGTAAACATTACAGGTTACAAACGTCAAACCCTCCTAATCTCCAACCTGGAGTAAATTCCCTCCCCCTCCCTTCCCTTGCAGAGCAAATATTCTTATCCAATATGCGTATCAAATATGTGTCGATCATGGTAATTACATTAAGTAGTAACTGATCTTTTTTATCTTATACAGCCTTCTTATCATATATCTAATATCATGTACATTAGTGCATTAGTGGATCTCTAGTCTCCCCAGGTTACCTTGTAACTGTTCTAGCGAGTACCAAGTAGAGTCTCTAAATGGCCATACTACTGATTTAATCTCCTCATCTAAGAGGTAAGTTAAGATAAAGCCCTTCCACTTGTTGAAGAATTTTTTTGTTAGTTCATCTTTATTAGTTTCTGCCTCTATTTGTTCAGATCTCATTGCTGCCTTGATGTCTTTTAGTATGGAGTCATGTGAGGGTGACTTGGCGTCCAGCCAATGGCGCAATATGGCACGTTTGGTTAAAATTGCCAATGTGTGTAATATGCGCCTTTCATTCCTGGTGCCATGGGAATTGTCTATACAGTGAAACAGCCATCCGTCTCTACCTAATTCTTTCTGACCTCCCGCTATCTTCCCTGCCACCTCTTCAATGTGTGACCAGAGAGGGCGAATTAATCTGCAATCCCATATACCGTGAAAGAGATCAGTATTTGGTGTGTGGCATTTCGGACACGCCTGTATCCTGTCTGTATTTGTCTTGTTCTGGTATGCTGTGAATCCATAGTTTTTAAAAACATAACTTGTACCTTTTCTCAATCTTCATCCTTATATTAAGTTTGCTGTGAAACTAAACATTGTGCATCTGATAGTAATTAAGGTTTTCACATGTGTGGTCAATTGTTAGTATATTTAATGTTGACAGTTTTTGTAAAGTGTCATTGAAAAAGGTTGCATCGCCGAAACGCATCTGACGAGGCACCATGCCTGACAAGATGCTATTTTAATATTTGTATGCAATTCCTGAAAAAGCAGTTTTCGTTGGAACTGGATCTGGTGCTGACCTTTTTGACTATATGGAACACTAAATTAGGTGGATGCCAGTCACTGCCATGCACGTGTCAGATAATTCGGAGGCAGAAGTGAGCATCTCCACTTCCCCTTTTCCCTTCAATATTGTTGTAAATGTCCATTGTTCGCATCTAAACGCACCTGTATGCACAATGCCATATTGTTCAATCTATTCTGCAGGAGGTCTGTCGTCATAGCCTAAACGTGTCACTGTATTTTCTCGGGATTGAGCAGAAATCCTAATCTGTGCTTGCGACACCACCATTTTGCTCAAGAGCCCAGGAGATTATTGTGTACAAGCACTGCGTGCAGCAAGGAAATGGAAAAAAATGGAAGTAAACATAAATGCGGATTGGCCCTGGCAGAGCTGAAGACCACACTCTCAGGGCCGCTTTACACACACCAACTTCTGTGACCAACTTCTGAACAGATCTCTGGTTGCAGTGAAATTATGGACACATTGTTACACTTGTACACGGCCACAAAATGGAACAATGTGTCCATAATTTCACTGCAACCAGAGATCTGTTCAGAAGTTGGTCACAGAAGTTGGTGTGTGTAAAGCGGCCCTCAGTCCTGTCCCAATGTTTGAAGAGGTTACTCTACTAAAACATCTAGCGTTAAGTAACAAAGAACCAGGCTTTGAATTCTTTTTATTATGGGTATCCTTTAACTCAGTACAACAAGGCCATTATGGCCATACTTTTAAATGATTAAGTCATGATGACAGATTCTGTTTAAGGACTCAGTTTACCAATACGTTTCCACAATGAAAACACGCTCATCCAAACTGTATCAGTACATTCTTAACAAATAGAGAAGAAATTCCGGAATGTAAAGCAAGCACCACACACAATTGCATAAAGGCGTGCAATAATGCTATCTTAGTGGAGATGACTGGAGGGGCGACAAGTCAGACAACTAAGCACAAAATGGTTTCTTGACCCTATCACCGAGATTAATTGCAGCCACAATTCTCATGAACCAAAGTATGTACTGTTCAAATTGCAGTACGGTCAAAGATGTCTTTTGAAAGTCACAATTTTTTTAGGGCAAATTAATAGCTGTAACACCCTGTAGTACACATAAATAACAGGGTAATTACGGTAGTAATTTTTGCAGAAAAAAAAACGCGTAAAAGCCATCCCACCGTGAAAAGGTCTTGCTGAAATTCCTTGTTTGTACGAACAGGAGAATGGCCTGTTCCAGGCATTTAATTTTTGTAGCTTCTAATGGGTAGGTATCTGAACAGCATGACCCTAGTCCTGCTCTGCCCCATCTACATGAGATTTTAGTAATAGAGATTAGAACCGTCCTGAATTGGGTACACTATGCTACAGTGAGATGCCTTTTATACTTTGTTGATTGAAAACACTGTTACTAAGTACCCGATGTCATTTATAGGTACTGTGGTGAATCGCGACCACCGAACCTGGCAGCTCCACAGCGCCTCCTGTTAAACCCAGGTCAATCAGAGAACTGCCTGAGGATAAAGAAGGGCCGCAGTTGCCTTGCCTGTGCTGGTTTATTAAGGCACCTCTCAGTGAGTGTGGTATATCTCTTCTAGCCCGCAGCTAGAGGCACATATAATATCCTCCACCCCGTCACTGCCAGAGGCCCTGAATAACCCCAAGCACAAATGCTGCCACCAGCTTCTCGTTTAATATAAGTCCGGTCCGTGGTCGGGCTTATATTGGGTCAGAAACCAACCCAGGTAGCGTTAAATGAGCACACGGACGTGGGAATCGTGATAAAGATAAACAGAGCAACTCAAGATTAAATTTATATATTTAATCACGCTAATGGTACACTAGATATATTTACAGTTATTACTAAGATGTTACAAATATTACAGTCAGATATGCCGATAAAAGGGTAAATGGAATACACAGAATTACATACACATGTGAGCAGTTACCTTAGTGCTGATGGCACCACAAGGGCGGCGTGATGCCAATCTGTTCCTTGGGTAATCTCAGGCTTTGGTGGAATAATGCCTCTTCAGAAGAAATACCATGTGGAGATGGAGCAGATGAGTTTTATACATTATGGGCTGACCCCTGTCTCCACCCATCTCGCACCTCTGGGCTGTCTCACAATTACCACCCTTCTGAGGGGAGATATGGACAACCAGATTCCATAAGCTGACCTAGCTGTGTCCATGGGCATCGCAGACGGAAGACAATGCTTTCATATTTTTAGTTATGATTTTATCTTCGTCTGGATATGAAACATGGCTACTCTGAGAACACCCTACTAGTGAATATACTGTTTAGATGGCTTACAGTCATCCTACATTCATGTAAATACAGCCCTATTACCGTCTAGATGTCGTGATCATAGATCTACGCTTGCCATGTTCATAGACAGCACGGCTCATGAAATATTAACGTTATATTCACGACTCCGTCCTGTCTGCATGGATTTCCTCTTCCACTGCCATTAAGGGGATTTGGAAGTGTCACCTAATTTACATCTCCTTAGGAGTTCAAGACACCTGGCTAAAATACATTCCTAGCTGATTACCATATCAAAGTTGAGGAAGAGTGTCTTTGTGTTGCCAGTTGGCTGGCCTGTACATACTAATTAATTTGCTGCTTGCCAGAGATGAATGACTTTTGCCTTCCAAGGGTGGGGGCTTATCTCTTTATGAGTGAGATGTGCCTTATCAATTGCTTTCTGGGAGGAATGGAATATGGGGGATATGGCAATATTCCTTACCAATTCATCACAGGTACCATTACTGTTTACCTACATACTGCAGGGTATGGGCTCATTTTGTTGCCATCTTAGGTTTCATCTGTTAAATTAACATGGTCATATAGGTCCATGTATACCAACTTTATTCATTTCCATGGTTTAGCTATAACATACCATGTTCACAAGTGGTCAAAATTGTTGATACCAATCGTTTAATGAAGTTATTCGAGAGTTACTCCAAGGCAGCGAATTTGAGGTGTGGGAGAGGGCATGATGCCATTTACCATAATAGATAGATCAGGTTGTGAAGATGAAAGATGGGATGGAGAAAAGATGACTAGTTCGGTTTTGTCTACGTTGCGTTTTACATAGCGAGAGGAGAAGAAGATATGGCTCACAAACACTCCGGGATTCTGGACAGCAGAGAGTTGACATCTGGGGCTGAGAGGTAGATCCGAGTGTAGCCAGCATACAGGCGGTATTGGAACCCATGGAACTGTACGAGTTATCCTTGGCCAAGGATTTAGATGGAGACCAGACAACATTTTTTGAGGATCTGTTTTTTTGTGCTCAAAAACGGATGCTCACAAAGAATGAGCGTGTCGGTTTGTGTGGTGTTTTTCTAATCTGCTTTTGCTATTGAAACCATTATCTATGAGCTCCAAAAAATGCAGACGTGTAAAAAACACAGAAAAAACACATCACCCTTTAAAAAGCTGATCTGCTTTTGCAGTTGAAAAACATATCCTCAAAAAAACGCAGCAAAAGTGCTGTGTGTGAATGTAGCCTTAGATCAGGAATACAACAGCCATTTATCGGACATTTCATGACTTCAGCACATTCTACATTGAACTACTGTACCCAATTTATGATATATTTTAGGAGTCGTCCATTTTATACTGACTCCACTACTCCGACTCCACAGCACTACTAATACCGTGCGGGTGTTAACCACTATTGAGATGAACTGTATCGTTTTATAATGCCAAAAGGTCAGCGTATGTTTAATTTGCACAATACAGTTTATTTAAGCTAATAAACCGGAAATCGACTTGTTTAAATGAAGAGACTGTTGTTGTGTGATTGAACATCGCTGCCAAGTGAGTATACCCCAACATGCTCAGTGACCGCTACATCACATTTGGTGAAGAATGCGGGCAATCGCACATGGGAGGAGTCAATTGACTAGCTGTGAGTCAGAGGGCTCACAAAAAAATTTCCCAGCTAGAGCTTCACAGTGTCTGGTGTGGATCGGTGTGCAGAGGAAACAACCGGAGGTGCCAGGAGGTCCAGCGACAGCTGTGGGAAAAAGCGATGAGTGAAGCCCAAAAGGGGGCGGTGGGCCCAATGGGGGAGGGGGGGGAGATAATAATCCAAAAAGGGTGGAGTCCTAGAAAGTGGTGGTTTACCAAAAGGGACGGAGCATCCTGAATTCAAAGGGGTAGCGCAGATGGACTGTAGATGTGGACAAATGTATTTGTACTGTGTGTCCAGTCTGCAATATGGACTACCCACCCGGCGAGGTTCCACGTGTGTGTTCCATGGTAGTCATGCAGAATCCGTGACTGGACTTGTAGACTCTGGGAGCCTGGTGACCCCCCTAGTTTGGGCCACATACGATGTTAATGTCCAGAAGGAAAATCAAAGTCACTGCATTCATGGAGACACTAAAGACTATCCAGCGACCAGAGTGGTCATTGAAACGGCCAGGGACATTGGGAGCCATGATATGGGTGTAGTCTTGGATTTAGTGTGTCCAGTGATAATAGGCCGGGGCTCAATTGTTTTTTTTACTTGTGAGAGAAAAGGGCAGTGTCCAGTTACTCGGGTAAGAGCTGGATCAGCCCTAAGGAAGCCCCACTACAGTTAAAGGTCGAACGGTTACCTTGTGGTATGTTTTCTACAGACAGTAAGGAGTTAATATTAGTAGGTGTTGATGGTTCAGAGTTATGAGTGACCAGAGAAAGTTACACGTCTGCTCAACTTAGTGACCTGACGTCACCTGAAGTGCACCACAGTATGACTACTAGTAATCTGGCAGCTAAAAAGAGCTGACACCTAGTTAGCCAGCGACTTGCGGGTTCACCACACCGTGGGGTGTGCCAGACTCCGGGGGTGACTGTGACCAAGAAAGAATGGGAGTACAGAAACAAAGCCATGCAAGGATGGCAAATCCTCCAGTCGCCAAAGGAGCAAGATTCACAATTAGATGCCCAAGTGACCTTTGCTGATAATATATTGTTGTGTGCTTCCATTCCATGTGCGAGTTCTCTTCCAGACACTGAGGAAATCAGGAAGGAAGTTTAAGTGATTTGGTCAGTAGCAATCACCGATGCAGTGGCAATGTGATGAAGGTGGAACTGACACAGTAACAACAATGCTCCACAAGATGAAGTCAGGGAGATGGAGCCAGCCAAGAAGGTGGTGTGAGTGTCCTCTCCAATTTCTGAGCAAACAACTGATGGTCAGTCAATTGGTGGCGCTATAGGAGACGAAATCCTGGTAAGGCTGCTTTCACATTACGATTATGTTAAATCCGATGCATAGGATGCTCAAAATCGGATGCCACCCGATCCGATTTTTTATTTGATCCAATTTAAATAGCTGGGGGAGGTTTTGGGAGTGATCTATCCAATCCGATCCCCCATAGACTCTGATATTTTAAATCTGATCGCATCGCATCGGTTTGTCACAATCAGCGATCTCATAGCAGGGGCCTGGTCGCTGCTACGTGTCAAATGTAGCGAGATCGCTGCTGAGGTCGTTGTTACGATCTCGCTTAGTGTGATGTGGGCTTTAGTCGACTAAGTACACCTTACAAAGGCTCGTACAAATCAGGTGACTGAGTCTGACAGTGTGACTAGGACTGACCTTTGGTGGTGACACAGATGACCCCCTTGTATAGGAAGTTATATTGACAAGCCTGACTGCTTTTGGCGGGATTTGGGGGGGAAAATGTCAATGCGGTATGGCATCGTCCTAATTTTAAGTGGACGCTATTTATTGCAGAGGCGGTTATGCTCTGCAATGTAAATATGGGAGGTTTTGCTGAATCTTGTAGTTCCACAAGATCCTAATATAGATTCAGATGTGTGTCCTGAGAAAACATGGATGTTTTTGACTGGACACACCCCTCCACCTATGGGTGTGCCTCAGGGTGCTTTGGAGCCCTTGTTTGACATATAGCAAACAGACATACAGAGCATGCAGGGTGCTGGGCTGTGAGCAGAAACCAAACAGCCATGCTGTACGAAGCAGTCTCTTAGAGGCCCAGTGTAGACTGACGGGAGTCAGTCTGAAGCGGATAACAGATCCTGGTTGGTAGTTCGAGTTAGACAGCTGTCCCAGATATTTGGACTGTCAGGAGACAGTGTATGGAGCAGCCATTCATCTGAAAGGTAACTTTAGAGACAAAGAGGTTAGGCTACGTTCACACATTTGCGTATTTTGCTGCGCTTTTTGCCGCGTTTTTCGGCCGCGCAAAAAAGCGCAGCAAAATACGCAGGGGCTTTCACACACTGCGCTTTCTTTCCCCCAGAAAGCGCAGTGATGTCACAGAGGGGAGGAAGAATCCAGCTTCCTCCTCCCCTCTGTGACATGTGTGACCGCCCTATTAGACTTCACAGTGTTAATAAACACTGTGAAATCTAAATTAAACAAAAGCAAGTGTGTGAAAAATAAAAAAGAATCAATACTTCACCTCTCCGACGCCTTCTCTCCGGTGTCTGGTGCCTTCTGCCGCTCTCCGGTGTCCGATTCTAAGGGGGCCGTCACACGGAACGATATCTTGCCCGATATCGTTTAAGCGATCTCCTTTTTGATCGCTTAAGCGATATCGGGCAAGATATCGTTGCATGTAATCAAGCGATTTACGATGGTAAATCGCTTGATCGTGACATCGCTGATCTGAGGTTCGGTTCTCAGATCTAGCGATGAACGATGCAACGATCTGCATCATCGTGGTGTATGACACCACGATGATCCATCTCCCAGCGACCGCGCCTATGCTGGGAGATGGTAACTATGGTACACGTCGGGTAACTAAGCGACGCGCGGTGCCTAGTTACCCGATGTGTACCATAGTAACGAGCGAGATCGCTGCTCCACATCGCTGGTGAGTCTGTCTGTGTGACATCTCACCAGCGATGTGAGCGATATTGTAAGCGATTGCGCGTGCACGTGATCGCTTACAATATCGCTAAAGATATCTCACTGTGTGACGGCCGCCTCAGTGAGATGTCTTCTCACAGGACCTGTGGTGATGTCAGAGGGGGGCGTTCCCGGGGCGGTCCCATCGCTGATTGGCTGCTCACGGTCATGTGGTATCACATGACCGCGAGTGCCCGGGAACGCCCCCCCCCTCTGACGTCACCACAGGTCTTGTCAGAAGAGATCTGACTTAGAATCGGACACCGGAGAGCGGCAGAAGGCACCGGACAGCGGGAGAAGGCGTCGGAGAGGTAAAGTATTCATTCTTTTTTATTTTTCACACACTTGCTTTTGTTTAATTTAGACTTCACAGTGTGTATTAATACACTGTGAAGTCTAATGGGGCGACCACAGCTGTCACAGAGGGGAGGAGGAAGCAGGATTCTTCCTCCCCTCTGGGAAAATACGCAGTAGTAGCTGCGTAAACAATTGACATATCAATTGTTTACGGAGCTGCGTTTTCTCCCGGAAAACGCACTGCGTATTTTTACGCAATGTCTGCACTGCAAAGTGAATTTCCCATTCACTTTGCAGGCAGACAAAAGGCACATTGCGTATTTTGAAAAGCTCGCGTAAAAAAGCGCGGCAAAATACGCAATGTGTGAACGCAGCCTTAGTCTCTGGACACTGAAATTTCCCCAGTGCATTACCCCCAAAAGTGGAGGTATCCGCATACCAGCTATTGAGATAACTATCGTGTTATAATGCTAAAGGTCGGCGTATACACAAGATGGTTTATGTAAGGTAATAAACTGGAAATGGACGTGTTTAAATGAAGAGATTGTTGCTGTGCATTTGAATATCACTGCCCACTGAACACTGTACGTTCAGTGATCGCTACGTCACAATAGGAATATTTTAAGTGTCTTTAAAATCGACTCCTAGGAGTAGGAGCCTTTGGAACAGCCTGTAGAACTTTAGTTTCCACCATACTTAGAACTTCTATCTCTAAGGTCTGTTTCTTTTGAGGCCTGACAGATGTTAATACCAGGAGTCCCCTATGAGGCCAATAGAAATCTAGTTGCAAGCTGTCTGTTATAATCCTCAGTACCAATTGATTTGTGGAGATTGTCCGGCAGGCAGGCAGGGGTAGAGCAATCCCCCTCCTGGCAAAGGACTCACTTTGTTTTTTCTGGAATCCAAGGAGGGGGCCCTTAAAGAAAAACTTTTGGCCTCTCTTCTGGGATACCTGCAAGTTATCCTGGTCCTTCGGTGGTAATCATCTAAGGAATGGTTTTCCTCTGAAATGACCGGTTCAAAAACGTCAAGATTGGGGGAGCAGGGAAACTTTTTTTTCTTATTAGATGCCTTTTGCAGCAAATAATCCAGGGCTTTACCAAAAATAAATTGACCCACAGAGCAAAGAACACACTTTTGACTTGGCTTGAACGTCTCCTTTTGAACTCTTCAGCATAAGGCTCTTCTTGCTGAGTTGGAGAGAGCCAATGCTTTAGCTGACAGTTTGAGAGCATCAGCCATGAAGGCTGTAGTCCCCTGCATTAAGGGTAGTGAATATAAGATGGTATTTCAGGGGGATCCATTCTAATAATAATTTATTCATTCATATAGCGCTATTAATTCCATAGCACTTTACATTCATCAGTAATGATGTCTCTCTTGGAGCTCACAATCTAAATATCCTATCAGTATGTCTTTACAATGTGGGAGGAAACCGGAGTGCCCGGAGGAAACCCACGCAAACACGAGGAGAACATGAAAACACCTTGCAGATGTTGTCCTTAGTGTCCTTGGTGGGACCCCAGCGCTGCAAAGGCTGCAGTGCTAACCACTTGAGCCACCATGCCACCCATCTGTAACCGATTCTCCAATTGTTGGAGCCAGACCATCATTGATCTTGCCACACACGTTCCCGCAATGGCTGGTCTAAAAATGTCCATTGTTGATTCCCAGTTGCTCAGTAGGAAACTATCCACCTTCCTATCAAGCTGATCGTGTAGAAAACCCATGTCTTTAAAGGGCAAGTCCTACTTCCAAAATGACTTGGCTACCGCCACCAATTTTGGCACGCTAATCCCATAAGGAAGAAGCACCTTCATTAAAGGGGTATTTGTGCTTAAGAGATAAGGCTCTAGAAAATTCTTTTATCTGACTTCTCTCACTGCTCCAGAATTTACCCTCTCATTTATAGGAAAGGAACGAGTTTCTTCTTCCCAGTCAGACCACCAAACATGACATCTTGCATGGTTTCTTGGCCTTTGATCTCAGTCAGACCCATAGTGGAGCTAAAAGCCTTAATTAATAGGTTCACATCCCCCAAGTAAAAATTGGACTTCCCACCTGCAGAGCTCTCCTCCCCTGAGAAGGAGGGGGGTGAAGGAGGAACTAGCAGAGGATGAACAAGCCCCTGACTCTTGTCCGGACTTATGAGCCCTATTGAACCTGTTGAGGAAGCTTTACGCTTCTTCTTATGCTTGTGAGATTTGGATTAACATTTCAAAGTATCTCTCATCTCTGCCATCATACTCTTATGGGGACGTCACACACATCAATGTCGCCAGCGATCTCATCGCTGGCGACATTGAAGGCTGATCGCTGGTGAGCTGTCACACAGACAGACTCACCAGCGATCAGTACCAGAGAGATCACTGTTAACCATGTAAATAAGCGGGAAACTAAGCGCCGTGCGGCGCTTAGTTATCCCGCTGTTTGCCATGGATACCAGCTCCCAGCGCTTGCTGAGGTGCGCTGGGAACTGGCTTATTGCTCGTCTCCCGGTGTCACGCAGCGATGCTGCATGTCCACCGGGCGACCATCTCCAGGTTTTGGAGCAGGTTTTAAAACCTGGCGACCATTAACCAGCGATTTATTGCTTCTTGATGCACCGTCACACATGTCAATATCCCTGCAAGGTCATGTGAAGCAGCGATATTGCCACGTGTGACATTCCCATTAGGGCACCGTCACACTTGGCGACGTACCAGCATTCCCAACAACAATTCAACCTGGTAGGGATCACTGGTAAGATGTCAAACAATCAGATCTCACCAGCAACGATATAAGGAGACCCTGTCACTCTCGGACGTAGTGTTGAGATCGTTGGTCATTGTCTTAGTCAAACAGCGATGCAAGCTGCCCAGCGGGAGCGCGACGACAAAAAACGGTCCAGAACGGTTTGTAACGAACAGCAATCTCACACAAGGGCTTGATCACTGCTATATGTCATACAAAGCAAGATCGCTGTTGAGGTCACTGTTGCGTCACAAAACGTGTGACTCAGCAGTAATCTCACTAGCGATCTCGCTTAGTGTGACGGGGGCTTTAAAAACAGAAGTAAAATCAGGGGTTTCTTCAGTAATCGTTTTCTGTATACATCTCCCACAAAGATCTTTAAGGTAGTCAGGGGCTAATGGGGACTTGCACAAGGCACATTCCTTATTCTTGCTTTTGGACAGCCTTTTCTTAGGTTTATCCTATAAAAAAAACAAAAGGAGGGGTTCCCTGAGTAATCTCAGGTATGTCACTTTCACGAAGATCACTCACCACACAAGAAGTACCAGTTCATGAGGCAAGAGTCGGCCCACTGGTAAGCTGGCAAATTTTTCGGAACGGTTATTTGCCCAACTTCAAGGGCTGGGCAACGTACCACTATCCTGCCAAGACACACTCTGCTGTCTGATATTGATGTAGAGAGTTAGTCTTCCATCCTAAAAGGTATACTATGCTCACCACCAACAGACTGAAAGATGCTCCTTAAATCCTCCTCCAGTCAGAAAAAGAACATCCCCAGCCTGAAAAAAAAAAAAAAAACACATCGCCATCTTTGATGGGTGTTCCGCACATGCTTTGCGGCGACTTCCGGGTCGCCCACACGTCAAATCGGTGACATCACTTCCGGGACTCCTCTGGGAGCTTCACCCTGGCATGCACGCAACAGGGATCACCAGAAGGGGCCATGTGCATGCAATAACCCAGGGTGACATGGTGACACAGCCACCATGCTCCAGGTCCCCGCACCAGCCCAGCCATATTGGGGGGGTTTTATATGCGCCGCCAACTCCAAGCGTAAGCCAAATCTCTTATTTCCACGAAATGGTTACGTACAAGATGCTACTTGAGATTCTAGATGAGAATTAACTGCTGAGATCTTTATCAGCTTGCAAAATTACCCATAAATGTTGCAGAATATCTCAAACCTCAATATGTCATAGGTAGTCACTATTTGGACCTTAGGTTTGGCATCTTCTCTCTTCTCAGGGTGGAACAGAGATTCCCTTTTGTGAAAGTTTGTATTGGCTCCGGAAATCCACCCATACATTGTACACTAATTTTCTATGAATCAATAATAATGATAGAATGTTTCATTCCAACAAGTTTAGGAACGAAGGTAAGCTATTACTGTTGTGTTGTTCTGACTCGGTGGAAGGAAAGCCAAAAAGGCTGTGAAATCTGCAAACAGTACTTTAAGATTTTAAGAACTTGTTGAAACGTATTCATCACAACAGCTCCACAGAACCAGAGTACATGTGATCCCTCCACTCCATTAGGGCTTCTATTTGTGGTAATTACAACTAGGCAGGAGATTCTCCATGAAAGTCCCTCTGACAGAATTTTAACATCCAGCCAAAATTCTAAAGTTTGGTAAGTCATTGGTAGGGTAAGCATTTTCAAGTTAAGAATGCAAAGAATCTCTTTCCACTGGTATAAAGGGAACCAACGACCAGGATTTGCAAATATAAATGCAAAGCCAGTGCCATACTGGGGCTAGGATGCTGAATGCAACACTACCTCTAGCTGATGAATTGGATGCTTCTTTGTGGTAAAATGTTTAATCAAAAGTTCCAGAAAAATGGTGCTTGATTGGTGTGTGCATAGAGGTGGGACTATGTGGGTCTTTCTTAATTATGCCATCCCTGTATGGTCACCTGGCGTTCCTCCCCGTCGATGAGGATAGTTTAGTTCTACACACACACATTCCGTATTCTTAGTTTTTGTACTGACTTTCCTAGGCCTATCCTGCAAATTGACAAACACCAGCCTAGAATAAGTAACATGGAAGAAAACGTCTTTGGCTATAGTCACTCACACATACCCCAAACTAGATCTGTAGCAGATAAATATTGGGGGGGGAAAAAAAAAAAAAAAAAAAGGCCTCGGAATCAGGGTCTCTGTCCCTACATCATGGAACAGTCAAATTACATAGCAAAACCTGTTGACAGATTCTCTTTAACCCCATAGTGACCAGGGCAAATTTTTCATATGTCACTTGTCACTTTATATGTCAATAACTCCACTGTTAACATGTTCCAGAAATTCTGAGATTGCTTTTTGTGACATTATTATGAAGACACAGCTTGACTAAATGCAGGGCAGGGGTTAATGTTCTTAATTTGGCCAGATATATTGACCTTTTGCTTATCTCATGTTTACTAAGTCATTGTTGATTTCCAGGCTGAGGAGTCTTAATTATCCTTAGATTGTTTATTGCTAATGTAATTATCTCACCCCCTCACCACTTCACCACCTTTAACTACACACACTAAAAGGAGAATTAAAGGGAACCTATAGCTTTCAGCCCCAAACCTATCTATCTGTCCCTGCACCTTCATATTGCATCCATGACCATTCCCATTCCTGTCTGACCTATAACTGTCCTATAATGGTTTAAAAAAAAAAAAAAAAGATATTACATTTCCATTTGGTAATTCGTCACCCTAGGCGTGCTCCATGACTGCATTCTCCCCCCTCACTGCTAGTATCACGCACTCGTGGGCATTCTTCACAGCTGCATTCTCCCCCCTCGAAGCCCAGTGGGCGCGATCAGTCAGAAGCATGCTCCCGAATTAAAATCTGTGTTCCTCCTACCAGGTATGACGCTCTGCCAACTGCGCGTCATTTCCAGTCTAATGCAATGTGAGGGGATTATTGAGTGTATGCACCAGCTTCTGAACGTGCACTGCACATGCTCTGCAGCCGTCCTGTATGCCAATATACCCCACACTGTTCAGGACCGGAAAGGACGTGCTGGCAGCAAGTCATACCCGGAAGGAAAAAATTTTGAATCGGGAGTGCGCTCCTGACTGAATGATCGCACCCACCGAGGCGTGATCCCAGCTTCAAGGGGGGAGAATGCACCCGTGGAGAACACCCACCAGGGTGTGATACCAGCAGTGAAGGGGGAGAATTCAGCTGCGGAGAACGCCCAGTGTGACTACATATGTAGTCACAAAGACTAATTACCATACGGAGATAGAAGTAACAATCTAATTTTTTATAACTATTATAGAACGTTTATCGCAGATAAGGATGTACTAGGAAGCTGCAGGGACAGGTAACAATTAGTGATGAGCGAGCAGCAAAATAATCGCACTCGGTATACTTGTAAAAAGTTATTAAATACTCGCATATTCGTCCGAATAGAGTCTAATGTTAGTCAATTAGTGATTTGCTCCGCCCACACACACCCAGCTACGAAACAAGTCATTCCGGGACAGGGCGGGATGGTAGGCTTTTTTACGATTTCAATGCCTAAAACACCTTGCTGTACCCTTAGAGAGACCCCAACATTAAGCTCTCACTGAGGTGCCAGGTCACTTTGTGCACTGAAGGGAGCTGTCAATTTGTGTCAGATCGATACCGATCAACACATCATCCATGAGCACCAGCTATACTCACTAAGTAACGATTATCGTGGCTACCGTACTATTCATGTGAGTAGCGAATGCACTCGCTCATCACTAGTAGCGATAGGTTTGGGGGTAAAAAGGAGCTTTAAGTATGCGGCTTTAAATCCAGCCAATAAGAGCACAGTCTTATTCCACAAATCCTACAAGATCCCAACGTCCTGAGATGAGTGCTCGGCATATACAAGAGAGGCCAGCTTGATTCACCAGGAGTTCAAATGCTAGATTGCGTCAATCTAGAGGCTGCTTTCCTGGTTGGAAAACCATAACCTCAACCTAGGCTCTTAGGCGCTGGCTAGAGGATCAGAACCTGGATAATATTATGCGAACTTCAGCCTAGGATTCTATAATTCAGCTGAAATATGAGAGACTACGCAAGGATACCCTACGTAATAACCAGGTTGGGACAATCCGATCGCCTGGCTACAGACATTGCTATGCTCAGTTAGCTTCCTATGCTTGCTGCTAGGGATGGGCGATTAATCGAATTAATTCGATTAATTCGCCCCTGCTGTGGCCACGATTTTGGTTTTAACCAAAATCGTCTAATTCGATTTAAAATGGTGGCGCCCGCTCCCCCCCCCATGGGTATACAAGGCCCGGGCCCCCCCTGCTGCCTTAAACCTGTAAAGTAAGAGCTCATAATACTTATCAACGCCGCCATCGCGCTCCTTCGGCTTCATCCGTCTTCCTCCATGACGTCATTGCCTGCGCTCATCGGAGGAGGAAGCCAGAAGATGGATGAAGCCGGAGGAGCGCGATGGCGGCGGGGATAAGTATAATGAGCTCTTACTTTACAGGTTTACGGCAGCAGGGGGGGCCCGGGCCCTGTATACCCATGGGGGGGGGCGCCTATACTTCCACTGGTGACTGCTGCCGTATACTTCCACTGGGGCTGCTGCCGCCATGTAACACTGCTGGGCCTGTATATACCACTGGGGAGGCTGCTGTATACCACACTGCTGGGGGCTGTATACCTGTGCTGGGGTCCACCCTCTGCTTATACACGAGTCAATAGGTTTTCCCAGGTTTTGAGGGCAAAAGTAGGGGGGTCGGCTTATACACGAATATATACGGTACCTCTTAGTTTTTTCTCTTTATTCATCAAAGAAAAGCAAGAAAAAAAAAAATCGAGATTTAAATCGAAATTCGTCCATAGGTTTAAATAAAATCGAGATTTTGATTTTTTCCAAAATCGCCCAGCCCTACTTGCTGCTATTACTTTCTCGAAGGTTGCCAGCCAAAAGTGGAGTGCTGCTGGATTGGAGTGGCCCTGGAAGCAGTGAGGCACAAAGATTCTAATTCCTGGTGAGCCAGCGGAAGGGCAAGAAACTGTTGCCTGTTACATTTTGTGTTTTGCTTGGTTAGGTGTTATATGCCTTTGATTGTTGGGGATCCAATAAAGCCTTACCATTGTGTGGTTCCCCAAACCATGTGTTATCAGAGTAGTGTTCCACCCATGGTTAAGGAGTTTGGGCGTTCAGTTGGGATGATCCCTGGTCCATGCAGTCTTTCTAAAGGCGACTGGGCCAGTATATTAGAGAACCAACTGACCCCCGTGTCTCCACAATTATATTTTATGATAATAGTAAATGTAGGTTGATATTTTTATTAATATACACAAAATATATAAAAACGTAGACTTATTTTTAAAAATTTTCAATTCAATTCTGATTAACCCTTTAATCCAGTCTCAACACACAAAAAACAGTTAAAGGGAACTTGTCAGCTACTTTATGCCCCCAAACTTTCCACTACCTGTCCCTGCAGATTCCTAGTACATCCCTAAACATCCGTCTGACCTAATACTGTGTTGTAATCGTTAAATTATTTTTTTTCAACTTGCGTGTTCATATAGTAATTAGGATTGTGCCTTTGGAGTACAGACAGTCTGGGCCTTCTCTCAGGCTCCATGTTCCCCCTGTTCAGCCCGTCATACCAGCAGGAAGCAGTCCATAGATTTCAAACTCCGGGAGTGCGCTTGGACATTAGGTTATCACGCCAAGCAACGTATTATAACCACAGAGCCAAGGGGAAGGGAGGGGGGCATGGAGCCTGAGAGAAGGCCCAGACTGTCTGCACTCCAAAGGCACCATGATAATTACCATATGAACATGAAAGTTATGATTAGCTATAAGTTAAGATTTTCTTAACAATTACAGCACACCTTTAGCTCAGACAGGGATGCTTAGGGAGGTACCAGGAAGCTGTAGGGAAAGGTAGTGATAGGTTTGCGGGAATAAAACAGGTGACAGGTTCCCTTTACTAAATAACATTTCTCTCACGTCTGCTTTACATCAGCACCATTTGTAAAAGACTGGATTACTTGCCGGTAATCTGGTTTTATGGAGCCATGACAGCACCCACTGGAGAGAGGGATCCGCCCCCAGGGACAAGAAACCTACAGATAAAAAGGAGGCAGCTCGCCTCCTCAGTTGGTTTACAGAGTGCGAGAGGATTACTACTCATTCCAACAATAATATTTAAAAACAGTCAACCACACCACCACAAAAGTGACCAGGAAGATGTGCAAAAAGCAAACAGGGGAGGAAGTGAGGGGGGGGAGCGAGAAGGTGCTGTCGTGGCTCCATAAAACTAGATTACCGGTAATCCAGTCTTTACTTCTCGCCACGACAGCACCCACTGGAGAAACTTGCAGAGAAATCAACCCAGGGAGGGACCACCTTGCTGAGTACAGACCTCCCGAAGACCAAGTCTTCGGGGAGAGGTCTAGTACACAATGGTGGAAAAAGGTGGAAGGTAAAGACCAGGTTGCTGCCTTACATATGAACTCAATTGGCACATCAGCCCATGCTGCCCAGGAGGAAACCATAGCCCGAGCGGAATGGGCTCGAACTCCAGCCGGAGAATGGACACCTTCAGCAGCATAGGCCATGCAGATGGCATCACGTAACCTCCGGGATAATGTGCTCGGTGTAACACCAGACCCCCTGCAAAGACCCTGAAATGAGAAACAGAACCCTGCACTGCCTCCAAGCCCGAGTCCGACCCAGTAGGGAAGGATACTTCGTCTAACATCTAAAGCGTGGAATTGTACCTCCCCCTGGAGTAGTGGGATTAGGGGAAAAAAATAAAATCAGTAAAGGACGGAGAACAATCACCTGACTGCGATGGAAGGCAGAAACCACCTTCGGAAGGGATGAGGGACCAGGCAAAAAACCAGGCTCTCTGGGAATTCGGAGAGGAAAGGAGGGTCTATGGAAAGGGCCTGAAAATTACTAACCAGCCGAGCAGATGAATGAATCACTAGGAGGGCCGTCTTGAGGGAAGGCTTTCAAGGAAGCAGACTCCAATGACTCAAAGGGGCAGCTGTAAAAGCATCTAGGACCAGATTTTAATCCCAGGGGGGCATACTAGCAACATGCACCGGGATACTACGCTCACACACAGAGATGAAAAGAGACCACATTCCACCAGCAACATTAAACCCGTATAAAGCCCCAAAGACAGACACCAGAACCGTCAGTGTACTAACTGATAAACCTAAGTTCTTGCCCTTCTGTAGAAAATCTAAAATGGCCATAATGGGGATCTCATGAGAAAACGGGATGGCGTAAAACCCCAAGAATTTCCGACACACCTTGCCAGAAACGCGAGTAGCGGATTCCTTACTACTCTGCATTTAGGGTGGAAATAAGGTAAGCTGAACCCCCCCGTAACTTCCATAGCCGCCATTCAAGAGCTATGCCATCAGATGCCGGATGGGCCCTGAGACAACAGGACCGGAACAAATGGCAGTAGGCATGGTTCTGCCACTGACACGGGTCTAAGCCACGAAACCACGGTCTCCGTGGCCAGAAGGGAGCAATGAAAATCACAAGGGCTTTCATGTCTCTGATGTTCCGCAGCACTATTGGCAGGAGGGCCAGAGGGGGGGGGGGGGGGTCAACGCCTAGGCCACTTTGAAGCACCAGGGAGCCTGTAGAGAGTCTACTATGTCGGTATTGTCGGAGATCTACAGGGAGGCAAACCATGCGGACCTGTCTGTTCGTCCTGGTGGAGAACAAGTCTATCTCCAGGAGACCCCATAATGTCACTATGCGCTGAAAAACAATGTGACACGGAGTCCAGTTCCCTTAACGGAAGTGTGCAGACTCAGAAAGTCCTCTTTGATATTGTCAACTCCCCGATGTGCAGGGCTGACAAGGAAAGAGATGTTTCGGTCAACGTGAGGATGTCGTCCGCAATAGACATGGGAGGCCAGGACCAAGGTCCGCCCTCAAAAATCAAACATGCGACTGATGACAAGAGGACTCCATATGAGTCCCTGCTAACTGTGGAAGAAACATGGAGGAAGACATGTCGTATCCTGGATAACTCCTGCATGTTAGAGGAATCCCCAGATTCAGCAATGGACCACCGACCCGGAGCTATCCGAGATCCTAAATAGGCTCCCCATCCCTCTGGGCCAGCATCCGTGACTAGAAAAGACACCGGAGAGACCACCCAGGGGACCCCCTTGGAAAGGTTATTCAGGTCCAACCACCAGGACTGTACAACCCCAGGAGCTAGACACAAGGACTGCCAAGCCGCCCCTGAAGAGTAGATTCAGCCTGAAGAATACCGTGTAGAAGACCCCGGGAACGGAAAAGAGCCCAGCCCACTGTACCGCCGGGATACATGACAACAGGGAGCTCAACAGGGAGATGGACTCCCGTAGGGACATTCGAGGGTGGCGAATAGCTTCCCTAACTTTCCCAGAAATCAGCAGCCTGTCGGCTTCCGGAAGGAGGCACAGCTGTCTTACAGAGCCGAGGAGAAAGCCTAGGAAGGATCGGCAAACTTGAAGTAACCCACACATAGCCCAGTTGACCATCCAGCCAAGCACCAGTAGAGAGGAAATCGCAGAACTGAGGCGAGTTCCACATACAGCAGCAGAGTTCCCCACCACGAGGAAATCATTCAAGTTTGGAATCACTAGGGTATCCTGGTGACGTAAATGCGCCATCACCACCGCAAGCAAGGTGGTGAATACCCGAGGACCCACGGAAAGACCAAACGGAAGAGCGACAACTGGAAACAAGAACACCTGTCAAATCCAATAGATGCCATTTGAACAAGCGATAGCGGATAAAGGTATTCAACCGCTTCAGAGTAATAATGGGCCTATAAGAGCCATCTGGTTTGGAAACCAGGAAGAAAAGGGAATAAAAACCCCCACCTTCCAGGCCCCCCAGAACCTCAACAAGAACCAACTTCTCCAACAGACCCTGGATTTCAGACTCAAGGGCCTGCTGTTGGGAAGGAGAAGGAGGTGAAGTTCATACACTGAATCAGGAAGAATACGATCAAACTCTAGTGTCAGGCCCGATGATACCAAAATAAGCATCCAAGGGCTGAAAAGATGAATCACGCCATGCAGAGATGGAAAAAAAAAAAAAAAAAAACACCCACAGGAACAGGGGAACTAACGGAACTAGTCTTGCTTTGAGGAGGATCCAAAGAGGGCACCCTATGGTTTTGTCTCCTTGCCGTCCAACAGATTTCGGTCCCTATAGAGACTCTTCTGGTCGAATGGTGTGCGTTTGAATGCTCACCCATAAGACGGAAAAGAAGGATTTGGGAATCCCGTATTCCCTTCAACCGCCTGGGAGAGGAGATCATCTAGAGCCTTGCCAACAAGGACTAACCCTGGCAAGGCAATGCACAGAACTTGGCCTTGGTTCCCCCTTCCAGCATTTCATCCAAAAAGCCCGTCTAGCAGAATTGGATAAGCCTGCCGACTTCGCTGCCAGATGCAGAGAATCTGCCGAAAAGTCCTCCCAGTAGGCAGTACCCCCAAGAACGAATGGGACAGAGGACCATAACTTGTCTCGTGACACCCCCCGTACACGGATCTGAGTCTCCAGTTGATCAATCCACACCAGCATAGATCTAGCGTAACATGTAGTTGAAACAGCAGGCTTAAAGGCCACCATGCAGGTCTTTTTTTTTTTTTCTTTTTGATGTCTACAGGAGCATATCCACCTTACAATCCAGCAGATCAGATAGGAGACCTGAATCCTCCACTGGTAAGGAGGAACGCTTTGAAGTGGAGGCAACTGCCGAATCTACCTTAGGCACTTTAGACCAGGTATGCAAAACATCTTCAAACGGGTAGCCCGCCATAGTACTCCAAACAGATTTTAACCAGACTGTCTATACTGTCAAAAGGGAAGCATGACCTCCCCTGATGATGACAAATGGGATACAACCGAGCAAGAGTCCCGAGTACCATCCTCTGAGGAGTCCAGAGAAACCTCCAAATTAAAAGTAGACATTTTTTTTATTTTTGGAATGGGCACAGCTCCTGAGGGAGTGTAAAGGTACCTTCACACAAACAGCAATTTTGCTAGGCAATTTCACTGGCAATTTGCTGGTTGCAGTGAAATCATGGACACATTGTTCCATTTATACACAGCAACAAAACAGAACAATGTGTACATGATTTTACTGCAACCAGCAAATTGCCAGTTAAATTGCCTAGCAAAATTGCTGTGTGTGAAGGTACCTTAAGACCTCAAGAATCATCAGTCTGATGTCCGCTGAACGAACAGAGAAGCCCTCTTGCAAAGACCTATTAATGCATAACTGACACAACTGCTTAGTATAGGTGTCCGTCAGTGGCTGGCAACAAAGAGCACATTGTGTGTGGTTCAATTTTCTAGGTTTCTTAACCGAAGAGGGGGTGACAGAGAAGGGGGTCGAAAGAGGTAGAGAATCAGTCTGGGAAGATGATGGACCAGGCTTGTCACCATGCTCCTTGGAACGTCACCCATAGAACCTCCAGGCGGCACACCTCCTAAGGCCTTGCGGAAGCGGAAATTACATCACTTCTGGGGAACAAGGCAGCGCATGTGCACCCGCCCCAACCGGAAGAGAACGCCGGCATTCCACCGGCGGGCATAAAGCCCTGGCAGCACCCTCACCCAATGCACCGCACACCTGGAGACACCAGGCGGGGCGTACCAGCCTTCCCTGCCCGCGGCCCGCCGGCGCATCCCCCGGCCAAGAGCCGCCACCTCCAAGCGGCAAGCGCTTCAGCCCCATGCTCCAGCGTCAGCCAGGGGATTACAACACCTGCACTGACAGGACGCCCATCCATCAGGACTTCCCGACACTGCTTCTAGTGCCCCAGACCCCGCCGTTCTCTAAAGGACAACGCACAGAGGGCTAATTGAACCTAGGTAAGAAGTACTGCAGGTTCCCCAGCAGGAACACGAAAACACACGATGAGGCGAGGGGGCCGCCCCATTTTTATCTGTAAGTGTCCTGTCCCTGGGGGTGGATCCCTCTCTCCAGTGGGTGCTGTTGTGGCGAGAAGAAAATGTTCTTTTACTTTACAAGGATTTTAGAAGGTTTAAAAAATTGTAGCAGTAATTTTTAATTTTCCAAAGCATTTTAGAAAACTTACTTTTAGGGACCTATATAGTTTTTAAGTGACTTTGGAAGACCTATATATTGGAAAATTCATAAGTGATACTCTTTTAAAACACTGTTTCTCAATATATTAAAACATGCTGTCAGGTAGTTTATTAACCCTTCAGCTGCTTTTCAGGAATTAATACAAATTGGCATGACGGGAAATAAAATGATTTCAGGTTATTTTTACCATTAATTGTTGCCAACATCTGAACATGTCACTATAGCCAGCAGACTCAATTGCTGTTATTTGGCTGTGAACTGTAAAGGGCCTGTCACACGTGTCAATGTCGCCCGCGATATCGCTCATGCATCACAAATTATTAATCGCCTGGGCAATGTGGAATTATCGCAGGTAAGATGTCACACGCGTCAATATGACCCAGCGATGCGGTGATGTCGCCATCTTGCGAGCGATTTTATTTACCGTATATACTCGCGTATAAGCCGAGTTTTTCAGCCCAAAAATTGGGCTGAAAAGTACCCCCCTCGGCTTATACGCGAGTCAGTGCTGTATACCGATGTATACATCGGTACATACCGGTGTATACATCGGTATACAGCAGCCCCCGTAATCCAGGGCCCCCCCAGCCTCTCTCCGGTCACCTGGAAAGGAAACTATACTTATCAGTGTCCGCTGTCCGCGCCCGCCGCTGCCGACATCGCGATCCTCCATCTTCATGCGGCGTCTTCCTGTTTCTGTGCTCGTCGCAGCAATGACGTCATTCCTTGCGACGCGCACAGGAAACAGGAAGACGCCGCATGAAGATGGAGGATCGCGATGTCGGCAGATGCGAGCGGGCGCGGACAGCGGACACTGATAAGTATAGTTTCCTTTCCAGGTGACCGGAGAGAGGCTGGGGGGGCCCTGGATTACGGGGGCTGCTGTATACTACCGCGGGGGCTGCAATATACTACCACTGGGGCTGTATACACTGCTGGGCTGCCTGTATACTGCTGGGGCTGCCTGTATACTGCTGGGGCTTCCTGTATACTGCTGGGGCTGCCTGTATACTGCTGGGGCTGCCTGTATACTGCTGGGGCTGCCTGTATACTGCTGGGGCTGCCTGTATACTGCTGGGGCTGCCTGTATACTGCTGGGGCTGCCTGTATACTGCTGGGGCTTCCTGTATACTGCTGGGGCTTCCTGTATACTGCTGGGGCTGCCTGTATACTGCTGGGGCTCCTATATACTACCACTGGGGCTGCTGGGGCTCCTATATACTACCACTGGGGCTGCTGGGGCTCCTATATACTACCACTGGGGCTGCTGGGGCTCCTATATACTACCACTGGGGCTGCTGGGGCTCCTATGTACTACCACTGGGGGGGCCTGTATACCACACTGCTGGGGGCTATATACCTGTGCTGAGGTCCACCCTCGGCTTATACACGAGTCAATAGGTTTTTCCAGATTTTTGGGGCAAAAGTAGGGGGGTCGGCTTATACACGGGTCTGCTTATACACGAGTATATACGGTAGTCGCTTGTACGATGTCAAAATAGAAAATACGTCGCTGAGTTTAGTGTCACACGCAGCGATGCACAAGGTCTACTGAGCGATGAGCGACAGGTTTTACATCTGGCAGTGAAACCTGCGATCGGCGATCAGCGACATATCGCTGGTTGCATCGCTTGGTCACACGCTTCAATGTCGCTCCTGCGTCACTTTTACGTCACTTGAGCGACTGAAAATCCGTGACGTACGAGCGACATTGACAGCAATATCGATGCATGTGACATACCCTTAAAGGTGCCGTCACACGCATCAATCTTGTGAACGATATTGTTAGCGATCACATGCACGCGCGATCGCTAACAATATCGTTCACATCGCTGGTGAGCTAACACACAGGCAGACTCACCAGCGATGTGGACCAGCGATATGCTGGTAACCATGGTACACATCGGGTTGCTAGGCGCGGCACTTAGTAATCCGACGTTTACCATAGATACCATCTCCCGCATAGGCTCTGCCGCTGGGAGATCGTTCATCGTGGTATCACACACCACAATGATGCAGATTGATCAAGCGATTATCGCTTGATATGAGCTCCGGCTCTCACATCTGCGATGTCACAATCAAGCGAATTTACATTGTAAAATCGCTTGATTACACGCAGCGACGCACAAACGATATCGCTTAAGCGATCAAAAAAGCAGATTGCTTAAACGATATCCTTCAAGAAATTGAAGCGTGTGACGTGGCCATTAGAACAAACATCAGGGCCTTATAATCATGATTTCAAGGTGCTGATAAGGTTAAGAAGGAAGCCTGTTAACCATCCAGATGCCATAATCACTATTATAATTTAAATAAGTGGAAAACCACTGTGGAGTTTTTGTTAATAAAATATAACTTTTATTGAATGTATAAAAGCAGACATGTAAACGTTAGCAAGAAGTATATGAGAAACCCACAGAAGGCTGCAGCCAGGTAGTCACTCAATGAGTGGCAAGCACATAAGGTACAGATTCACATCATAAGGAATGCACAAAGTATAAGGGCACACAATAAACATGAAGGATAGTACCATCACTCACCCATAGTGCAGACTCGTGATAAGGACCTAGGCAGCCACACAGAGAGCCCTGACCTGCAGCGCGCCCCTAACAGCTGTTTCGCCACTGCTTGGTCGCAGGGGCTAGTTCTCATTGTGATTACTGGCTGTTAAATACACAGCCTAAAAGGTCACGCCAGCTTGCGTATCAATTCCACCTGTCAAAAACGCCATCCCGTGATTAGGCAGGCGCCGGACGTGTGTGACGTCATAGGCGCGCATGCGCAATGCACCCGTCGGTGCCTTTAACACAAGAGCGATGTGCACATCATGGAAAAATCCCCGCGGCGGCCATTTTGTTGAAGACCGTTCAGTTACTATAGGCATTTTGGAACCAAGGGAGAATGTCAACATGTCAGCAGACATGATGAGGAAACAGAATGTATAAAGGGGCCAGTCACAGTGAAAGGGAAGTGACATTCATACAACACAATCATACACACTTAAATACTTATAGATGAGTGTTAAAAAAGCATGTATATATATAAATATACGACAGTATCACTGATTAAGATATGAAAAAGAAAGAATTGAGTGAAAAATGTGAGAGAATAAATATGACACAGTACCAGCTGTGATTCAAGTGTTAAACATAAAAACTCAAATTTCCTCACATATTAATATTACAGTACATAGATATACAGCAAATTATATGTGATTAATTGTTACATATAATATTCGCAATCCCTCTTCACAGATCGTGATTATGGCCACCACTCATGATTCATCACATGCCAGATTTCAGAATTTTATCAAGACGTTGCATCCTATCGACCAATTGTCCCTTCAATATAACCATCAGATGTGGTCTTAAGGCTGTGTATTGACACTGCTCCAGAAATGTCTCCGTTATCAGTTTCGGAAAAAACTAAAATATACAAAACATAAGTTAAAATCACAGAAGGCTACAGGACACACACAGTTACATCTGTCTAGTTGTCACAGCATGGTATAAGATGCACAGGAGGTCAGCTCTCTATAGAAAAGGGGCATAACTTATGGCTTCGTTAAGTCCCTTTGGACCGAATTCAGGGGGGCATCAGAGGAGGAGATCTTGCTAAAACACTGGCACAAGAAGAGTGTAGGTGGATAGTCAAGTTAGATACACTTGCCCCAAAGGGACTTAACGAAGCCATAAGTTATGCCCCTTTTCTATAGAGAGCTGACCTCCTGTGCATCTTATACCATGCTGTGACAACTAGACAGATGTAACTGTGTGTGTCCTGTAGCCTTCTGTGATTTTAACTTATGTTTTGTATATTTTAGTTTTTTCCGAAACTGATAACGGAGACATTTCTGGAGCAGTGTCAATACACAGCCTTAAGACCACATCTGATGGTTATATTGAAGGGACAATTGGTCGATAGGATGCAACGTCTTGATAAAATTCTGAAATCTGGCATGTGATGAATCATGAGTGGTGGCCATAATCACGATCTGTGAAGAGGGATTGCGAATATTATATGTAACAATTAATCACATATAATTTGCTGTATATCTATGTACTGTAATATTAATATGTGAGGAAATTTGAGTTTTTATGTTTAACACTTGAATCACAGCTGGTACTGTGTCATATTTATTATCTCACATTTTTCACTCAATTCTTTCTTTTTCATATCTTAATCAGTGATACTGTCGTATATTTATATATATACATGCTTTTTTAACACTCATCTATAAGTATTTAAGTGTGTATGATTGTGTTGTATGAATGTCACTTCCCTTTCACTGTGACTGGCCCCTTTATACATTCTGTTTCCTCATCATGTCTGCTGACATGTTGACATTCTCCCTTGGTTCCAAAATGCCTATAGTAACTGAACGGTCTTCAACAAAATGGCCGCCGCGGGGATTTTTCCATGATGTGCACATCGCTCTTGTGTTAAAGGCACCGACGGGTGCATTGCGCATGCGCGCCTATGACGTCACACACGTCCGGCGCCTGCCTAATCACGGGATGGCGTTTTTGACAGGTGGAATTGATACGCAAGCTGGCGTGACCTTTTAGGCTGTGTATTTAACAGCCAGTAATCACAATGAGAACTAGCCCCTGCGACCAAGCAGTGGCGAAAC
This sequence comes from Allobates femoralis, assembly GCA_033576535.1. Classification (NCBI taxonomy): domain Eukaryota; kingdom Metazoa; phylum Chordata; class Amphibia; order Anura; family Aromobatidae; genus Allobates; species Allobates femoralis. The sequence continues at coordinate 389,097,521 of JARQOC010000003.1, forward strand.
AGCTGTTAGGGGCGCGCTGCAGGTCAGGGCTCTCTGTGTGGCTGCCTAGGTCCTTATCACGAGTCTGCACTATGGGTGAGTGATGGTACTATCCTTCATGTTTATTGTGTGCCCTTATACTTTGTGCATTCCTTATGATGTGAATCTGTACCTTATGTGCTTGCCACTCATTGAGTGACTACCTGGCTGCAGCCTTCTGTGGGTTTCTCATATACTTCTTGCTAACGTTTACATGTCTGCTTTTATACATTCAATAAAAGTTATATTTTATTAACAAAAACTCCACAGTGGTTTTCCACTTATTTAAATGATTGAGAGGAGTGTTATTTACTTCCTAAAACATACACCTTGAGGGATGATTTGTATTTAAATATGAGATCATTGATTTACTTAAGGTGTTTGATGATTTTGAATATTTATATTTAAATCACTATTATAAGTATCATCTAACGGGTTAAAACACTATAGTTGGTGCTATCACCAATCGTGGCTGATGTAGCAGGGTGTCCAGGTATTATGTACAGCCGACAGCAGCATTTTCACCCATTAGAGGATTCCAGTTACTTATATCTCAGGTCAGTTCTAAGTTGTACTGGTAGTAACTAAGGGGTTAACAAGAGCTTTAGGCTAAGTGCCCACGATCAGTATATTATTACTGTGTTCTACCTCTGAGAACACTCCTGTCTCTGCAAGTTTAGGGTGCTTGCGAATCTGCAGTTTTTCAACTTGCATCGGTATCAGGCAAGATCCTAATGCCCTCTGATCAGGCATGCATCCGTATATTTAACATGGGGAACACTACGCATTGCTCTCCACGAGGCCGCATCTGGCGGCTTATGAATGCAGCCAAAACAGATTTGGATTTCACTCTGAGCATGCTCAGAAAACCTCCAGGGCTCGCTTTCTCTCTCTCCGCCCATACACACTGATGTCTACACCAGCAAAACCACGCTGCGGCACGAGTCGCCAGCGTTTTCCACTACGTCGCCTGATGCAGGAGTAGGCATCTTCAGCAGTTGCGGCCGAGACACAAGTCTAAAACTAGCCTTAAATTGGCATTCTGCCAGGAAGCCCTGCCGTATGTCAGTTAACGCTGCAAAAAAAAAAAGCACAGTGGCCATGGGATTTCTATGAATCCATCCACTGTGCTTGTACTGTACAAAGTAGTGTTTTGGATGCTGTGAAAACACTGCTAATCCTGCTGGTGAGCACTCAGCCTACCTCCTGACAACAAAGTGGAGCCTAGCGGTGAAGCAGCAGATCTAAGGCTCCAAGGTCTAAGGCCGGCTTCACATTGGCATTTAGTCTGCAGTGTTTGTGAACTGCGTCCCTATGTTTAGCATGGAGACTAATGATACTTGCTTTTAGCTGCATTCGCATGCGTTTGCTTCCGGTTGCGTAAAAAACATGTTTTCTCGGACGCACCATTAAATGAAACTAGTTTCATTTTTGGTGCATCCAAGAGAGCTTGATTTCTACGCAAGCGTCCGTATGTGCACTAAATCATGTATTGGATACTATGTGAATGCATTGCCATTCCCAGCACAAGCAAGCGAAGGGATGTGCTCACATAGTATGTTATTGTAAATGTGCCCGACCACCCAAATCAGCAGTCTTTTGGGCCGCGACCGCCACGACCACTGACTGGGTGGTTGGGCAAATTTACAATAACATACTATGTGAACAGATGGGGAGAATCTGCGCTGCGTTCACATCAGTATGACCGCGTTTGGCACTGCATTTGCATCAGCATGACAGACGCATGCAGACTCAAATGCTAGTCATTTTTGTGAAAATGCAGCAGATCCAGCAGATTTACTGTATCTGCCGCCTAAGGGCCGCGCTTGCGGCACCACTCCATTATCTATGGAGATTGCGGTCGGGTACGTCAAATGCAGTTTTGCAGGTTGCGGCCGCGAAAAAAAAATGGTCAGCATAGTTTTTTTCGTTGCCGCAACCGGCAAAACCATACTTGCCGCAAGCCCCATAGATAATGCATGGGGCCTGTCTCACAAGTGCTGCCGTTAGGCGGAAGATGTGGCAAATTTGCCACATTTTCAAAAAACGTCTATGTGAAAGGGGCCCAAGCCACACTTGGGTATATCACCTGCACAAAGCTTTTACGGGTACCGTTACACGTCGCAACATTGCATGCAATTTCACTTGCAACTTACTGGATGCAGTGAAATCATGGACACATTGTTCTATTTGTACACAGCAACAAGATAGAACAATGTGTTCATGATTTCACTGCAACCAGTAATTTGCAAGTGAAATTGCATGCAATGTTGCGACGTGTAATGGTACCCTAAGAATTTAGGTACAGAACCCCTGCACGTTACCTGTGGCTTTACCCAGCTCTATTGTGTTGTGCAGTAGAAAACGTGCGCAAGAACCTGAGAAACCACCTCATTCAGGCGGGAGCCTCCAATGCCCGCAGTGTACACACAGGCCGCCGGATTGTGATGTGAGGCCCACGCCGAGCTCACCCGCTCCATGACGCGAGGCCCACGCCGAGCTCACCCGCTCCATGACGCGAGGCCCACGCCGAGCTCACCCGCTCCATGACGCGAGGCCCACGCCGAGCTCACCCGCTCCATGACGCGAGGCCCACGCCGAGCTCACCCGCTCCATGACGCGAGGCCCACCCGCTCCATGACGCGAGGCCCACCCGCTCCATGACGCGAGGCCCACCCGCTCCATGACGCGAGGCCCACCCGCTCCATGACGCGAGGCCCACCCCGAGCACACCCGCTCCATGACGCGAGGCCCACCCCGAGCACACCCGCTCCATGACGCGAGGCCCACCCCGAGCACACCCGCTCCATGACGCGAGGCCCACCCCGAGCCACAACCCGCTCCATGACGCGAGGCCCACCCCGAGCACACCCGCTCCATGACGCGAGGCCCACCCCGAGCACACCCGCTCCATGACGCGAGGCCCACCCCGAGCACACCCGCTCCATGACGCGAGGCCCACCCCGAGCACACCCGCTCCATGACGCGAGGCCCACCCCGAGCACACCCGCTCCATGACGCGAGGCCCACCCCGAGCACACCCGCTCCATGACGCGAGGCCCACCCCGAGCACACCCGCTCCATGACGCGAGGCCCACCCCGAGCACACCCGCTCCATGACGCGAGGCCCACCCCGAGCACACCCGCTCCATGACGCGAGGCCCACCCCGAGCACACCCGCTCCATGACGCGAGGCCCACCCCGAGCACACCCGCTCCATGACGCGAGGCCCACCCCGAGCACACCCGCTCCATGACGCGAGGCCCACCCCGAGCACACCCGCTCCATGACGCGAGGCCCACCCCGAGCACACCCGCTCCATGACGCGAGGCCCACCCCGAGCACACCCGCTCCATGACGCGAGGCCCACCCCGAGCACACACCGCTCCATGACGTGAGGCCCACCCCGAGCACACCCGCTCCATGACTGGAGGCCCACCCCGAGTACACCCGCTCCATGACGTGAGGCCCACCCCGAGCACACCCGCTCCTTGACGCGAGGCTCACCCCGAGCACACCCGCTCCATGACGCGAGGCTCACCCCGAGCTCACCCGCTCCATGACGTGAGGCTCACCCCGAGCTCACCCGCTCCATGATGTGAGGCTCACCCGAGCACACCCGCTCCATGAGTGAGGCTCACCCGCTCCATGATGCAAGGCTCACCCCGAGCTCACCCGCTCCATGATCGCGAGGCTCACCCCGAGCTCACCCGCTCCATGATGCGAGGCTCACCCCGAGCTCACCCGCTCCATGAGCGAGGCTCACCCCGAGCTCACCCGCTCGATGACGTGAGGTCACCCCGAGCTCACCCGCTCCATGATGCGAGGCCCACCCCGAGCTCACCCGCTCCATGATGTGAGGCTCACCCCGAGCACACCCGCTCCATGATGCGAGGCTCACCCGCTCCATGATGCGAGGCCTCACCCCGAGCTCACCCGCTCCATGATGCGAGGCTCACCCCGAGCTCACCCGCTCCATGATGCGAGGCTCACCCCGAGCACACCCGCTCCATGATGCGAGGCTCACCCCGAGCACACCCGCTCCAGATGAGGCTCACCCGCTCCATGATGCGAGGCTCACCCCGAGCTCACCCGCTCCATGATGCGAGGCTCACCCCGAGCCACCTGCTCCATGATGCGAGGCCCACCCCGAGCTCACACCCGCTCCATGATGCGAGGCCCACCCCGAGCTCACCCGCTCCATGATGTGAGGCTCACCCCGAGCACACCCGCTCCATGATGCGAGGCTCACCCGCTCCATGATGCGAGGCTCACCCCGAGCTCACCCGCTCCATGATGCGAGGCTCACCCCGAGCTCACCCGCTCCATGATGCGAGGCTCACCCCGAGCACAACCCGCTCCATGATGCGAGGCTCACCCCGAGCACACCCGCTCCAGGATGTGAGGCTCACCCGCTCCATGATGCGAGGCTCACCCCGAGCTCACCCGCTCCATGATGCGAGGCTCACACCCGAGCTCACCTGCTCCATGATGCGAGGCCCACCCCGAGCTCACCCGCTCCATGATGCGAGGCCCACCCCGAGCTCACCCGCTCCATGATGTGAGGCTCACCCCGAGCACACCCGCTCCATGATGCGAGGCTCACCCGCTCCATGATGCGAGGCTCACCCCGAGCTCACCCGCTCCATGATGCGAGGCTCACCCCGAGCTCACCCGCTCCATGATGCGAGGCTCACCCCGAGCTCACCCGCTCCATGATGTGAGGCTCACCCGAGCACACCCGCTCCATGATGTGAGGCTCACCCGCTCCATGATGCGAGGCCCACCCCGAGCTCACCCGCTCCATGATGCGAGGCCCACCCCGAGCTCACCCGCTCCATGATGCGAGGCCCACCCCGAGCTCACCCGCTCCATGATGCGAGGCCCACCCCGAGCTCACCCTCTTCAGTCTCTCCATGAGGACGCTCTTATTTCCACCGATGTCCAAGTTCCGCTTCTTCAGCTCAGCCTTCAGGTCGATCACACGCAGCTCACACAGTTTCTTAGTATCCACCTCTGTCTTGGCCCCGATTTCTGCAGAAAGCTGCCCATCCGCCATTCTGAACCAAATAGTGGCACAGGTGTGATATGGGATCTTCTTATCGAAGCTCTGGAAGCGGAAAAAAAAAAAAACAGTCGCGCGACAACCTCGTTCCTATATTGCGGGAACCCAGTGATGACACAAGAACCACGTGACCGGGCTAACCAGTGACGTCAATCTGTCGTCTGGAATTGTGGGAGTTGAGAAGTATATTGCTGTGGTAGTGGAGCGCGGCCTGCGTCTATCCTGCACGATAATGGACTTTTGTCTCAAAAAACAGTTATTTTTGTAAATAATCCTGCGGTACATTGCAATGATTACAGAACATTGCCTGACCAGTGAGAACCTCATTCTACATATGTACAGGATCTAGTGATCAGTATAGACTCTTCACCCTGTGATGTCTCCAGGTCTCCTCTGTACAGTGTCTCCTCATTCTACACATGTACAGGGATCTAGTGATCAGTATAGACTCTTCACTCTGTGATGTCTCCAGGTCTCCTCTGTACAGTGTCTCCTCATTCTACACATGTACAGAGGATCTAGTGATCAGTATAGACTCTTCACTCTGATGTCTCCAGTCTCCTCTGTACAGTGTCTCCTCATTCTACACATGTACAGGGATCTAGTGATCAGTATAGACTCTTCACCCTGTGATGTCTCCAGATCTCCTCTGTACAGTGTCTCCTCATTCTACACATTTACAGGGATCTAGTGCTCAGTATAGACTCTTCACTCTGTGATGTCTCCAGATCTCCTCTGTACATTGTCTCCTCATTCTACACATGTACAGGGATCTAGTGATCAGTATAGACTCTTCACCCTGTGATGTCTCCAGATCTCCTCTGTACAGTGTCTCCTCATTCTACACATGTACAGGGATCTAGTGATCAGTGTAGACTCTTCACTATGTGATGTCTCCAGATCTCCTCTGTACAGTGTCTCCTCATTCTACACATGTACAGGGATCTAGTGATCAGTATAGACTCTTCACCTGTGATGTCTCCAGATCTCCTCTGTACAGTGTCTCCTCATTCTACACATGTACAGGGATCTAGTGATCAGTGTAGACTCTTCACTATGTGATGTCTCCAGGTCTCCTCTGTACATGTCTCCTCATTCTACACATGTACAGGGATCTAGTGCTCAGTATAGACTCTTCACTCTGTGATGTCTCCAGATCTCCTCTGTACATTGTCTCCTCATTCTACACATGTACAGGGATCTAGTGATCAGTATAGACTCTTCACCCTGTGATGTCTCCAGATCTCCTCTGTACAGTGTCTCCTCATTCTACACATGTACAGGGATCTAGTGAATAGTATAGACTCTTCACCCTGTGATGTCTCCAGATCTCCTCTGTACAGTGTCTCCTCATTCTACACATGTACAGGGATCTAGTGATCAGTATAGACTCTTCACTCTGTGATGTCTCCAGGTCTCCTCTGTACAATGTCTCCTCATTCTACACATGTACAGGGATCTAGTGATCAGTATAGACTCTTCACCCTGTGATGTCTCCAGATCTCCTCTGTACAATGTCTCCTCATTCTACACATGTACAGGGATCTAGTGATCAGTATAGACTCTTCACTCTGTGATGTCTCCAGGTCTCCTCTGTACAATGTCTCCTCATTCTACACATGTACAGGGATCTAGTGATCAGTATAGACTCTTCACCCTGTGATGTCTCCAGATCTCCTCTGTACAGTGTCTCCTCATTCTACACATGTACAGGGATTTAGTGATCAGTATAGACTCTTCACTCTGTGATGTCTCCAGATCTCCTCTGTACAGTGTCTCCTCATTCTACACATGTACAGGGATCTAGTGATCAGTATAGACTCTTCACTCTGTCATGTCTCCAGATCTCCTCTGTACAGTGTCTCCTCATTCTACACATGTACAGGGATTTAGTGATCAGTATAGACTCTTCACTCTGTGATGTCTCCAGATCTCCTCTGTACAGTGTCTCCTCATTCTACACATGTACAGGGATCTAGTGATCAGTATAGACTCTTCACTCTGTGATGTCTCCAGATCTCCTCTGTACAGTGTCTCCTCATTCTACACATGTACAGGGATCTAGTGATCAGTATAGACTCTTCACTCTGTGATGTCTCCAGGTCTCCTCTGTACAGTGTCTCCTCATTCTACACATGTACAGGGATCTAGTGATCAGTATAGACTCTTCACTCTGTGATGTCTCCAGATCTCCTCTGTACATTGTCTCCTCATTCTACACATGTAGAGGATCTAGTGATCAGTATAGACTCTTCACTCTGTCATGTCTCCAGATCTCCTCTGTACAGTGTCTCCTCATTCTACACATGTACAGGGATCTAGTGATCAGTATAGACTCTTCACTCTGTGATGTCTCCAGATCTCCTCTGTACAGTGTCTCCTCATTCTACACATGTACAGGGATCTAGTGAATAGTATAGACTCTTCACCCTGTGATGTCTCCAGATCTCCTCTGTACAGTGTCTCCTCATTCTACACATGTACAGGGATTTAGTGATCAGTATAGACTCTTCACTCTGTGATGTCTCCAGGTCTCCTCTGTACATTGTCTCCTCATTCTACACATGTACAGGGATCTAGTGATCAGTATAGACTCTTCACTCTGTGATGTCTCCAGGTCTCCTCTGTACATGTCTCCTCATTCTACACATGTACAGGGATCTAGTGATCAGTATAGACTCTTCACCCTGTGATGTCTCCAGATCTCCTCTGTACAGTGTCTCCTCATTCTACACATGTACAGGGATCTAGTGATCATGTAGACTCTTCACTATGTGATGTCTCCAGATCTCCTCTGTACAGTGTCTCCTCATTCTACACATGTACAGGGATCTAGTGATCAGTATAGACTCTTCACCCTGTGATGTCTCCAGATCTCCTCTGTACAGTGTCTCCTCATTCTACACATGTACAGGGATCTAGTGATCAGTATAGACTCTTCACTATGTGATGTCTCCAGGTCTCCTCTGTACATTGTCTCCTCATTCTACACATGTACAGGGATCTAGTGCTCAGTATAGACTCTTCACTCTGTGATGTCTCCAGATCTCCTCTGTACATTGTCTCCTCATTCTACACATGTACAGGGATCTAGTGATCAGTATAGACTCTTCACCCTGTGATGTCTCCAGATCTCCTCTGTACAGTGTCTCCTCATTCTACACATGTACAGGGATCTAGTGATCAGTATAGACTCTTCACTCTGTGATGTCTCCAGGTCTCCTCTGTACAGTGTCTCCTCATTCTACACATGTACAGGGATCTAGTGATCAGTATAGACTCTTCACCCTGTGATGTCTCCAGATCTCCTCTGTACAGTGTCTCCTCATTCTACACATGTACAGGGATCTAGTGATCAGTGTAGACTCTTCACTATGTGATGTCTCCAGATCTCCTCTGTACAGTGTCTCCTCATTCTACACATGTACAGGGATCTAGTGATCAGTGTAGACTCTTCACTCTGGTGATGTCTCCAGATCTCCTCTGTACATTGTCTCCTCATTCTACACATGTACAGGGATCTAGTGATCAGTATAGACTCTTCACCCTGTGATGTCTCCAGATCTCCTCTGTACATTGTCTCCTCATTCTACACATGTACAGGGATCTAGTGATCAGTATAGACTCTTCACCCTGTGATGTCTCCAGATCTCCTCTGTACAGTGTCTCCTCATTCTACACATGTACAGGGATCTAGTGATCAGTATAGACTCTTCACTCTGTGATGTCTCCAGATCTCCTCTGTACAGTGTCTCCTCATTCTACACATGTACAGGGATCTAGTGATCAGTATAGACTCTTCACTCTGTGATGTCTCCAGATCTCCTCTGTACATTGTCTCCTCATTCTACACATGTACTGGGATCTAGTGATCAGTATAGACTCTTCACCCTGTGATGTCTCCAGGTCTCCTCTGTACAGTGTCTCCTCATTCTACACATGTACAGGGATCTAGTGATCAGTATAGACTCTTCACCCTGTGATGTCTCCAGGTCTCCTCTGTACAGTGTCTCCTCATTCTACACATGTAAAGGGATCTAGTGCTCATATATACTCTTCACTCTGTGATATCTCCAGATCTCCTCTGTACAGTGTCTCCTCATTTTACACATGTACAGGGATCTAGTGCTCAGTATAGACTCTTCACCCTGTGATGTCTCCAGGTCTCCTCTGTACAGTGTCTCCTCATTCTACACATGTACAGGGATCTAGTGATCAGTATAGACTCTTCACCCTGTGATGTCTCCAGGTCTCCTCTGTACAGTGTCTCCTCATTCTACACATGTACAGGGATCTAGTGATCAGTATAGACTCTTCACTCTGTGATGTCTCCAGATCTCCTCTGTACAGTGTCTCCTCATTCTACACATGTACAGGGATCTAGTGATCAGTATAGACTCTTCACTCTGTCATGTCTCCAGATCTCCTCTGTACATTGTCTCCTCATTCTACACATGTACAGGGATCTAGTGATCAGTATAGACTCTTCACCCTGTGATGTCTCCAGATCTCCTCTGTACAGTGTCTCCTCATTCTACACATGTACAGGATCTAGTGATCAGTATAGACTCTTCACCCTGTGATGTCTCCAGGTCTCCTCTGTACAGTGTCTCCTCATTCTACACATGTACAGGGATCTAGTGATCAGTATAGACTCTTCACCCTGTGATGTCTCCAGATCTCCTCTGTACAGTGTCTCCTCATTCTACACATGTACAGGGATCTAGTGATCAGTATAGACTCTTCACTCTGTCATGTCTCCAGGTCTCCTCTGTACAGTGTCTCCTCATTCTACACATGTACAGGGATCTAGTGATCAGTATAGACTCTTCACTATGTGATGTCTCCAGGTCTCCTCTGTACATTGTCTCCTCATTCTACACATGTACAGGGATCTAGTGATCAGTATAGACTCTTCACTCTGTGATGTCTCCAGATCTCCTCTGTACAGTGTCTCCTCATTCTACACATGTACAGGGATCTAGTGATCAGTATAGACTCTTCACTCTGTCATGTCTCCAGATCTCCTCTGTACAGTGTCTCCTCATTCTACACATGTACAGGGATCTAGTGATCAGTATAGACTCTTCACTCTGTGATGTCTCCAGATCTCCTCTGTACAGTGTCTCCTCATTCTACACATGTACAGGGATCTAGTGATCAGTATAGACTCTTCACTCTGTGATGTCTCCAGATCTCCTCTGTACAGTGTCTCGTCATTCTACACATGTACAGGGATCTAGTGATCAGTATAGACTCTTCACCCTGTGATGTCTCCAGATCTCCTCTGTACAGTGTCTCCTCATTCTACACATGTACAGGGATCTAGTGATCAGTATAGACTCTTCACTCTGTGATGTCTCCAGATCTCCTCTGTACAGTGTCTCCTCATTCTACACATGTACAGGGATCTAGTGATCAGTATAGACTCTTCACCCTGTGATGTCTCCAGATCTCCTCTGTACAGTGTCTCCTCATTCTACACATGTACAGGGATTTAGTGATCAGTATAGACTCTTCACTCTGTGATGTCTCCAGATCTCCTCTGTACAGTGTCTCCTCATTCTACACATGTACAGGGATCTAGTGATCAGTATAGACTCTTCACTCTGTCATGTCTCCAGGTCTCCTCTGTACAGTGTCTCCTCATTCTACACATGTACAGGGATCTAGTGATCAGTATAGACTCTTCACTCTGTCATGTCTCCAGGTCTCCTCTGTACATTGTCTCCTCATTCTACACATGTACAGGGATCTAGTGATCAGTATAGACTCTTCACCCTGTGATGTCTCCAGATCTCCTCTGTACAGTGTCTCCTCATTCTACACATGTACAGGGATTTAGTGATCAGTATAGACTCTTCACTCTGTGATGTCTCCAGATCTCCTCTGTACAGTGTCTCCTCATTCTACACATGTACAGGGATCTAGTGATCAGTATAGACTCTTCACTCTGTGATGTCTCCAGATCTCCTCTGTACAGTGTCTCCTCATTCTACACATGTAGAGGATCTAGTGATCAGTATAGACTCTTCACTCTGTCATGTTCTCCAGATCTCCTCTGTACAGTGTCTCCTCATTCTACACATGTACAGGGATCTAGTGATCAGTATAGACTCTTCACCCTGTGATGTCTCCAGATCTCCTCTGTACAGTGTCTCCTCATTCTACACATGTACAGGGATTTAGTGATCAGTGTAGACTCTTCACTCTGTGATGTCTCCAGATCTCCTCTGTACAGTGTCTCCTCATTCTACACATGTACAGGGATCTAGTGATCAGTATAGACTCCTCACCCTGTGATGTCTCCAGATCTCCTCTGTACAGTGTCTCCTCATTCTACACATGTACAGGGATCTAGTTATAATTATAGACTCTTCACTTGGTTATGTCTCCAGATCTCATAATTCTACACATGTACAGGGATCTAGTGATCATTATAGACTCTTAACCATGTGATGTCTCCAGATCTCCTCTGTACAGTGTCTCCTCATCTTACACATATACAGGGATGTAGTGGTCTGTATAGGTACCTTCATACGCCGCCACTGAGGTGTAGCAACTGCCTGGCAATCGGGATTCTTGTCACTGTTGCCTTGAAATTGCTACGAAGTGTCGGCGTGTAATTTGGGAAAGTGATCGGGTTTCTCGCAGTTGCTCCGGATAGCGGTTACTGAGCCGTGTTCTAAAATCCGAGGCAACCCAAAGGGTGAATTGCCCTGGTAGTGGCGTGTAAACGGGCGATAGGGATGGAATCTGCGTCACCTAGTGATTTCCCACAGGCGTGCCACAGCGTGCTGGATACCGCGCCCCATCAGCGATGATTGGTGGGGGCTACTGTGTTACCATTGGCTGTCCTTTCACAGGGTGCCATATTTAAAGAGCTGTCCATTCACACTACACAATTGCAATGGTGTCATGTATTAGCCAGCCTCCCAGCGCAGGCTGGCCAATCATGACGCTATTGCGTTGTCCACTCAGCGTGTTAGCGTCATGGAATACACAAGTCTGTCATGCTTATGTTTCAGCGCCGCTGAACATGTAAGCCCACATTCCCCTACTGATTGCGGCGTGTAAAGAGGCGACGGTATTCAACAGGAAATCATATGCAGGATTTGTTGGAACTTCCAGGGAACCACAATACCTTGAGTTGACAACGCAATTGCAGCATGTACATGCAGCATAGGCGATCGTTAGTAACCGTTAAAAACGTGCACGTACGGTTGATACCGATTGCCAGTGATAGTTGCGGCGTGTAAAGGTACCTTATAGACTCTTCACTCTGTGATGTCTCCAGATCTATGTGATGTGTATATAGTGTATATGTGTTTATATAGTGTATATGTGTCTGTGTATATGTGTGTGTATATAGTGTATATGTGTCTGTGTATATGTGTGTATGTAGTGTATATAGTGTATATGTGTGTATATAGTGTATGTGTGTGTATATAGTGTATATGTGTGTGTATATGTGTGTATATAGTGTATGAGTGTATATGTGTGTGTGTATATAGTGTATATGTGTGTATGTGTGAGTATCTAGTGTATGTGTGTATATAGTGTATATGTGTGTGTATATGAGTGTATATGTGTGTATATGTGTGTATGTGTATGTGTGTATATAGTGTATATGTGTGTGTATATGTGTGTATATAGTGTATATAGTGTATATGTGTGTGTGTATATAGTGTATATGTGTGTATGTGTGTGTATATAGTGTATATGTGTGTGTGTATATGTGTGTATAGTTTTGCCTACCTGACAAAGACCCCCAGGGAACGCCCAGCTGACAAGAAAAATGTAATAAATGATTCATTCAGCTTGTACACCTACATAAAATGTCAGACTGGGATGGTTATTATAGTAGTTTTAGGCTGCAGGGACAGGTATTCATAGGTTCGGAGGGCTAGATTAGGTGACAGGTTCCCCTTAAAGAGGACCTGTCAACATACCAGGCATGGTGATATAATTACAGCACTGGATGCAGCATGTCTGCTGCATCCCTGCTGCATCCAGGCAAGGGGTCCTCCAGCACTTGAGCAACCCTGTACCCCGAGATAATACACTTAGAAAACTTACATCCTGCAGCAGGAAAGGAGGTGGCTTGTGGCTAGAGCCGAAGGGCAGATTCACACCCCCTGCATGTGTAATCTGCCCACCGCTGCCAATCATTGTCTCCCTCTTCTGCAGCATTAAACAGAGTGTTTTTTTGTTTTTTACCCAGTTACCCAGTGCTGTAATTAGATCACCATGCCTGGTTTGGTGACCCCACAACACATAACATGCTGGGTAACTTTTACAGGTTTTAGGTCACACAGGCTAGTAACCTGCGTTACACATACCTCCCCTCAACTACAAGGCCAGTGACCGCGTCACAGTATATAGTGTATATGTGTGTGTATATGTGTGTGTGTGTGTATATAGTGTATATGTGTGTGTGTATATAGTGTATATGTGTGTGTATATCTACTATATAATTGTCTAAGGGTTTTGGGAGTGTGTCAGTCGGCGAAATCGCGCGCCACACAGGCGTAGCTCATTGGTGCTCCTCTCTCTCATCACAGCCCCCATGCTCCTCCTGCCCCCGCTCCCCACGGCACCCCCGCTCTTCCTGCCCCCTCCGCTCCTCCTGCTCCGCTCCTCGCAGCACCCCTCCCTCTGCCCCCCCCCCGCTCCCCGCGGCCCCTCCGCTCCTCCTTTTCCCCCCGCTCTTCATGCCCCCCCGCTCCTCCTGTTTCCCTCCCCCCGTTCCTCATGCCCCTCCGCTCCCCGCGGCCCCCCCGTTTCTCATGCCCCCTCGCTCCTCCACTTTGAAAATAAAAATAAAAAAATCCGCGGGCTCGCTCCACATCCATCTTCTAGGTCCTAAATTGCTTGAGGACCTGTCGTTGCCTGGGAAACCGATCAGTTGATCGGTTTCCCAGGCAACGACAGGTCCTGTCCTGGGAGCTATAAGATGAAGGTGTAGTGAGCCGGCGGACGGGTGAGTATCCTCACATCCTGCCTCCCCCCTGCCGGCACCATCCTGCCTCCCCCCCCGCCGGCACCATCCTGCCTCCTCCCCTCGCCGGCACCATCCTGCCTCCCCCCCGCCGGCACCATCCTGCCTCCCCCCCCACCAGCACCATCCTGCCTCCACCCCCGCCGGCACCATCCTGCCACCCCCCCGCCTGCACCATCCTGCCTCCCCCCCCCCCCGCCGACACCATCCTGCCTCCCCCCCCCCCCCGCCGACACCATCCTGCCTCCCCCCCCCCGCCGACACCATCCTGCATCCCCCCCGCCGGCACCATCCTGCCTCACCCCCCGCTGGCACCATCCTGCCCTCCCCCCCACCGGCATCATCCTGCTTCCCCTCCGCCAGCGCCATCCTGCCTCACACCCCCGCCGGCACCATCCCGCCTCCCCCCCAGCCGGCATCATCCTGCTTCCCCTCCGCCGGCACGATCCTGCCTCCCCCCCGCCGGCATCATCCTGCCTCCCCCCTTGCCGGCACCATCTTGCCCGGCTCGCCACCATCCTGCCCCGCTCGCTCCATCCTGCCCTCTTCCCATCCTGCCTCCCCCCCCACCAGCACCATCCTGCCACCCCCCGCCTGCACCATCCTGCCTCCCCCCCCCCCCCCCCGCCGACACCATCCTGCCTCCCCCCCCCCTGCCGGCACCATCCTGCATCCCCCCCGCCGGCACCATCCTGCCTCAACCCCCGCTGGCACCATCCTGCCCTCCCCCCCGCCGGCATCATCCTGCTTCCCCTCCGCCAGCGCCATCCTGCCTCACCCCCCGCCGGCACCATCCCGCCTCCCCCCCAGCCGGCATCATCCTGCTTCCCCTCCGCCGGCACCATCCTGCCTCCCCCCCGCCGGCATCATCTTGCCTCCCCCCTTGCCGGCACCATTTTGCCCGGCTCGCCACCATCCTGCCCCACTCGCTCCATCCTGCCCTCTTCCCATCCTGCCCTCCCACCCCGCCAGTGAGCCGGCGGACGGGTGAGTATCCTCACATCCTGCCTCCCCCCCGCCGGCACCATCCTGCCTCCCCCCCCGCCGGCACCATCCTTCCTCCACCCCCGCCGGCATCATCCTGCCACACCCCTGCCTGCACCATCCTGCCTCCACCCCCCCGCCGACACCATCCTCCCTCCCCCCCCCCACCGGCACCATCCTACATCCCCCCCGCCGGCACCATCCTGCCTCACCCCCCGCCGGCACCATCCTGCCCTCCCCCCCGCCGGCATCATCCTGCTTCCCCTCCGCCAGCGCCATCCTGCCTCACCCCCGCCGGCACCATCCCGCCTCCCCCCCCCCCGCCGGCATCATCCTGCTTCCCCTCCGCCGGCACCATCCTGCCTACTCCCCGCCGACATCATCCTGCCTCCCCCCTCGCCGGCACCATCTTGCCCGGCTCGCCACCATCCTGCCCCGCTCGCTCCATCCTGCCCTCTTCCCATCCTGCCCCCCCACCCCGCCACCATCCTGCTCCACCGACTCCTCCGGTTCCATCCCGTTCGCTCCATCCTGCCCTCCCCCTCCCCGCCACCATCCTGCCCCTCCGGCTACATCCCGCCTCGCTCGCCACCATCCTGCTCCTCCGGCTCCATCCTGCCCCGCTCGCCACCACCCTGCCCCGCCGCCACCATCCTGCCCCGCTAGCTCCATCCTGCCCCGCTCGCTCCATCCTGCCCCGCTCGCCACCATCCTGCCCCTCCCAGCCACCATCCTGCCCCCCCCCAGCCACCATCCTGCCCCCCTGCTCCATCTTGATCGGTTTCCTAGGCAACGACAAGTCCTAAAGGCCTGTAGGACCTAGAAGATGGAGGCAGAGCGAGCCGGCGGACAGGTGAGTATTCTCACTGAGGATTTTACTGTAATGTACCGCCATATACTATAGCACTGCTATACATGTACTGTAATGTACCGCCATATACTATAGCGCTGCTATACATGTACTATAATGTACCGCCATATACTATAGCACTGCTATACATGTACTGTAATGTACCACCATATACTATAGTGCTGCTATACATGTACTGTAATGGTACCGCCATATACTATAGCGCTGCTATACATGTACTATAATGTACCGCCATATTGTTATGGGCAATAAATAGTTAATGATTTATATTATTTATTAGAAGACATTCAGAATTCTCTTAGAAAGGGCTAGAGGCCTGTTTGTAGGAAAAGAGCCTTGTCCTTGCTCTTTTCCCTAATGTTTTGATTTAGAGGTTGCCGTACTGAAAGTCTTATCAGAATGTCTTCGGACTAAATGTTCACTTCAAGGCTAGTTAAACTAACTAACACGCAGAGAATATAATTAAATATTTTCCAGAATAAAATGTATATTCAGCATAATGACGCAATTATCTAGTAACACCCCTTTGCACATCCCTTTAAGGATAAGTAATAAAACTGCTAGCTGGTCCCTAAAATAAAGGTCTTTGTCATTCAGCTCTACATTGAGACAAAACTGTGTCAGCTTGGATTCTTTATACGGTGAAGACGTGCACGCACCCAGACAAAGCATCCAATTTGGCGGCAGACAAGATGACAGCCTCACCCGAAAGGTGTGGGGGCATCCATTACAGTTGGCGCCCAACGTGCTAGGACGAGACGTCCAGGGGACGACAGCCACAACTGAACCTTCATTCCCAGGACGGACCAGACACGAGGGGTAGACCTGCAGGCTACAATGAGGTAAGAAAATTATTTTTCTTACCTAAGACCCTCCTGTAACTCCGTGCAGGGATGATGAAGGTAGCTGGCTGTCAGACTCGGACATAGATGACCGGATCTGAGAAGTCCTAGCCCTTGCAACCCGGTCCTGAGAATTCCTTAATTGTCTGCCTTATTTGTGTCCTTGCAACCTGGTCCTGAGTTTGGCTGTGTTTATGTCAGTGCTATCACTGCTACAGTTTCAGTAAATAGAAAACATAGAAAGAGAGAAAGCACGGAGAACGGAGAGACGGGGCTGAATGGGGAGATTCTGTTTCCCTGGCTGCCAGCTCTATTCCCAGGGGATAGAGCTGATGATTTGTCAATCCATAATAGGGTTGTCCGGTCCCTGGTGTAAGGGGAGCCGATAGGTTCTTCCACTACTGGTGTTCCAGCCTCTGATACGGCTGATGGTTTTCCCACCCTGCGCAAGCTAAGGATGGAGTGTAGTCCTGGCTGCGGTGGTGGACGGGTACGTAATTTACGTAGATCTTGGTAGTGAGGAGTTTGTTCCGTTCTCTCCAGATGACGTGCCGCTTGTGTAAACAGGTTTAGAGCTAGTAATTACGCCCGCTTGCTGGATAATAAATCGTGTTACTGACGTGCCATATGCACGGGAAGAAACTGGTAATATAGCAATCCCTGGCACTTCTCCAGTACTCAAGGTATTCAGACAGAATATACATGTCCAGTTAACGATAGTAATATAAGGAGTCTTGTTGCAAGAAGTATATGTAAGAAAGTTATATGACCCAGTTGTTGCCCCACTGAGGTGTAGAGGGGGCCGACACAGTTTGATGTTTTATCTGTTTGGTGACCACCATTCCAGTCCCAGTCCTCAGATTCACTCTGACTGACTGACAAATACTGAGTAGATGTGTATTTCTGCTTACAGTTATCAAGTCAATTTTCTAATTTGGAAACCCCTAGCAAAAAGGTATTGACACCCTTAGTGTCTTCCCCGAAAATTGTCCTCTTATAAGGGGTAATATTGCGGCTACAGGAGCCGTTGGGAAGCATGTCTGGATTGTTGGACATTCATATATCTATTGGGCAGAGAAGAGGGCCCACGGACGTCTGTATTCAGAAAATTTATTTATTTATTTTTTTTCCCAAGGAGTTTATCCATATACGGTGGTACGGAATTTGGGTTTAACTGTTCCACACGTGGTGTGTCCAGGGGCCGCCTTAGGGTAAATACAATGGTTATTGTTCTGCATACTAAGTAAGCGTTAGTCATTTCACAACATATATCTTTTAGGCTTTTTATTATCCCCTGTGTAGGAAAATTTTGGTTATTAAGAGTGTTCAGAATAAACTTTAATGCCCGGCTCACTGATGGTATCCCAGTTGACTCCCCTTTATACAACCCTGCTGACAGTGGTAGTCTTGAGGTGTGGACAGTTATAGCCAAGATAGAAGCATAGAGACTTGGGGTTAAGCTATAATATGAGTGTTAATCAGTCAAAGTCCAGATCCACAGGTTTACAAACAGAACTCCTAATTGGAATATATGTGAGTATATAGAGAACAGACAAAATATATTAATTTACATTGTACTAGAATCACTGCTTTTGTTTTACCTTTGCAAAGATTGTTTATAATAGAGCGGAGTCAATGGAATTCAGGAATGTTTGTGTGAAAGTTTTTAATCACAGCGGCAGGTAAAAGGGGGGGGGGATTGGGCTGGCAGCTACTGATTGTTATAAGTTATTGAGTCAGACTTCTGAAATTGGATGGAGTTTAAGAATAAAATGATAATTGTAAGTGTTTGCATTGTGATTGGGTGACCATCGGCAAATGTCTAAATAATATCATGCCCAAGACTGTGGTTTTGTCATTATTTGTTAGCCTGCGTTCCCTTATTAAAGCGAATGCGTCCTGTCAGTACAGGACAGGCGTCCTCTCCAAGAAGGAGGGAAGACTGGTGTATCGTGGCATAAGTATTTGCTGGGATAGAGACACCGGTATATAGTGATTAAAGATGTTGCGTCTTTTCAAGGAAAAACACATTAATATGGTCCATGAAAGAGAAGGGAGAAAGTATGTTAAAAATGCAAACAAACAATTAGAAGGCTGTGAGTGGTGCACATAAGTGTTGAATGAAGATGTAATCGGGGCCCCTGTGTATACTGTAAGTATAACTGTATGATGTGAGATGTAATGTCAGGGTTGACTGTATGTTTTGACGTTTTGTATCACGCGTGATGTGAAGCAGGTGTGTAGTTTTACATGTTGCCAAACAATTCCCTAGGGAGAACGCTATCTTATAATGTGTGTATGTTCCCCTGGTGTTGATTTTTGCCAATATTATAGAGTTGTGCGCAGATGTTTTCCCCTCCCATCAGGTACTGAGAGGGAGGGGTGGAAGGTGCGAGTCTGCGTGTTCATTTTTACATACAGTAATAAAAATCATCTTTTTAACATTCTGAATGAGTAGACAGGAATTTTTGGTATTTCTTTTCATTTTTGGCTGAGAACATTAAGAATCATAATTGTTTACTGTGTATTTAGTTGGAAGCTAGTAATATTGCCTATTATTGGATGCAATAATAGTTATTTTGGACAGTTTTTGTACATTCCTGCTTGAGGTTATACAAAATTAGGTTTTACTGATTTTCATTCAGGGATTATTATATTTTATTGAGTCATACGGACACACTGTCTTCTTGTTTGTGTTGTGTTAATATTTTTTTAGACACTATGATAATTATTCGGGATAATTTTTGTATGTTTCTGTCTAAATTTTACGGAGGAACAATAGTTTTTAGAAGAGGCATAGAGAACAGATGATAATACTTAGTATATGTGTGTTAAATGTTCAGATTCTAATCCCATTGTTTTCTAAAGTAGTTTTTTTTGTTGTTATGGTGCTGGCTCCAGGTGGGGGATGGACTTGTTTTCAGATTCAGATAGAAAACCTCAGCTCAGAGTGTTCCCCCAATCTTAGGAATGTAAGACTCAGAGGAAGTTTTGCCCGTCAGAACTTCCTGTGACCCAAAAGTCCTGTTAACAATGAGACTACATCACAGTTAGTTCCACTACCAGTTTATATATCCAGATATGATTATACAAGAATAATGTATATATATCTTTACTCTGATATCTTCTGATTCCCTCATGCGGAGGGGGATGGAGACATATATGGAGAAATATATGGGGTTTTTGGTTAAGCATCATACAGTTATAGTTTATAAATATAGCGCCAATGGAGACATTTATACAGAATATAAATGGGTTTTTGGTTAAAGGGATCCTGTCACCCCCAAAACACCTCAAAACCTATTAAAAGCTGTCCCTAGAACATAGTAACACTTACCCTACACTCCTTTTAGCTCCTAAAAGCACCAAGTCAAATTCAAGATAAATGTTATAACAGTTCCTCATTATGGATGATAATGAGTGACTATGGTATTCATAGTCACTCAGCCAGGCTGTCCCCCTTCATGATATCACGCCTCAATAGGCGTGATCTTCTAATCATATTCAAAATCGCCGCGTCCCCGCTCTCCTGTGTGTCTGCCGGGCTGCAGTGGGTAGGAAGTTCGAAGGTTAGCACTCAATTATGGTGATGGTCACGGTGCAATTGAAAGGGGCCAGAAGTCCCGTAATCAAGAGGATATCGAACATCAATGCACACGTGCAATAGAAGTATTTCAATCAAGTGAGCAGTTTATTTACAAATCCGAGGTGAAGCGACAGACTAACGTTTCGGCCAAGTTATTGGCCTTGTTCACAGAGTCGCTGAAAAACATTGAAAATATATACAGTGAGTGACACAAGGATGCTGTATTTACAAAGTTTCAGTATATGTGTGAAAATATATACGTATCTACATATATACACATGGAGAAGATTCTCATAGTTTGGATCATTATGTATAACGGTGCTAGCACAAGACCATTAGATTAGTAGTTTTTTAAGGAAAAAATGGAGAAAAGAAGCATTGAACATACTGGTGAGATCATAGAGGTATTATGATAGTAGAGTTGTAGATATGCTTATGTGGCTAAACATACCCTAGAATGTTGAGGCTGGAGATATGGTAGTTCATACAGTAGGTTTATAAGGTAACTTTTATAAGGGAGGTTCCTGTGGAGTTGAATACATTAAGATTAGGGCAGCAGTATAATTAAGAAGGTGTTACAATCCAGGATATATATTATCATGGTGTGAGCCCTGTGATGCCAGATCCCAAATAGCAAGAGAGCTAAGTGACTGGGGAGTAATTGGTATCAAGGTTGTTTAAAGTGAAAGATAATATACTATCATACACTGGAGTGAATGTAAAGGGGGCAAAACTGCTTAATCTGTGAGTTACACTGTGTCACAGGATGAGGTATATATATGTACATAGTTACCCCAGGGAAAGCTGTATAATATCTCAGCCTGTCGTAGTAGCTGATCACCTGTGTGGAGATATGGTAGAGCAGAGCTCTCTGAATGCATAGGGGAAGAAACAAAGCATAACATCAGATATGGTGGGAGAAATTGAGATACTTAGCTTGGTGGAGGAGTCTGGTCTCACATATATTGGTGGCGCAGTGTGGATGGCTGACACAACTGTGTCCAAGCTGGTGACTGGCAGGGGCTACAGGGAGCGCGCTCCCTTATAACCTATGTGACCGGTGGCCAGGCCGGTAATGGCGCTAGACGCCGGCGCATGCGCACTAGGAGCGGGTGACGTCACCGGAAGTGACGTTCCGCGCCTAGAGGCAATGCAGTGGAAAACTCAATGGGGATGTCAGGGGGCGTCACCGGAAGTGAGGTATCGTTGCCAGGGTTAGTAACCCTAGGAGATCGGGACGCTGCCAGTGTGTGGCGGTTTAGAAGTGACAGTTGCACACTGCTGAGGGGAACTGCTAAGATAAGGATAGGAGAATAGAGGGGGAAAGAACCGGCCTGGCCACCGGTCACATAGGTTATAAGGGAGCGCGCTCCCTGTAGCCCCTGCCAGTCACCAGCTTGGACACAGTTGTGTCAGCCATCCACACTGCGCCACCAATATATGTGAGACCAGACTCCTCCACCAAGCTAAGTATCTCAATTTCTCCCACCATATCTGATGTTATGCTTTGTTTCTTCCCCTATGCATTCAGAGAGCTCTGCTCTACCATATCTCCACACAGGTGATCAGCTACTACGACAGGCTGAGATATTATACAGCTTTCCCTGGGGTAACTATGTACATATATATACCTCATCCTGTGACACAGTGTAACTCACAGATTAAGCAGTTTTGCCCCCTTTACATTCACTCCAGTGTATGATAGTATATTATCTTTCACTTTAAACAACCTTGATACCAATTACTCCCCAGTCACTTAGCTCTCTTGCTATTTGGGATCTGGCATCACAGGGCTCACACCATGATAATATATATCCTGGATTGTAACACCTTCTTAATTATACTGCTGCCCTAATCTTAATGTATTCAACTCCACAGGAACCTCCCTTATAAAAGTTACCTTATAAACCTACTGTATGAACTACCATATCTCCAGCCTCAACATTCTAGGGTATGTTTAGCCACATAAGCATATCTACAACTCTACTATCATAATACCTCTATGATCTCACCAGTATGTTCAATGCTTCTTTTCTCCATTTTTTCCTTAAAAAACTACTAATCTAATGGTCTTGTGCTAGCACCGTTATACATAATGATCCAAACTATGAGAATCTTCTCCATGTGTATATATGTAGATACGTATATATTTTCACACATATACTGAAACTTTGTAAATACAGCATCCTTGTGTCACTCACTGTATATATTTTCAATGTTTTTCAGCGACTCTGTGAACAAGGCCAATAACTTGGCCGAAACGTTAGTCTGTCGCTTCACCTCGGATTTGTAAATAAACTGCTCACTTGATTGAAATACTTCTATTGCACGTGTGCATTGATGTTCGATATCCTCTTGATTACGGGACTTCTGGCCCCTTTCAATTGCACCGTGACCATCACCATAATTGAGTGCTAACCTTCGAACTTCCTACATTACTATTTGGGTTTTCAGCACCTTTAAGTCTCATGACATCCCAGACGTACATGTATGATGATGCTGCAGGACCATCTATCCTAGCAAAAATACGAACTGGATCTGAATTTCTCCACATACCTAGTAAAGAGATAAAAACAAAGGATTGGGAGAAAGAGAAGAAAAAACTTATTGGATACGAACTACACTGTGCAACCTTGGGTGAATATTTCCGTCAAGGAAAAATACCCAGGGGGCTCCGTTGCAACCTCCGCCCTACTCTCTTCGCTGACAACAACAAATACTGTGAAACCTACCAGAAAATCCTAAACAAATGTTCCTTTGACATTATCCTATTAACTATTGAACACCTGCAGGTTGCCATCAAAGAAACAGAGGACAAGATCTCCGCTATAGAGACTCAACTTTTTTCCACCATCAGCGGCACCGAATTGGACAACATCAAAAAGAAAACGGATACCATTTTATCCAATCATCGTAAAACATTGGAAGAGCGGAAACGCACAAAATTTCTAAGGGACACTGAGGACTACCTATCTAATAAAGTCTATAGATGGGAAGACCCCATCCCACGCAGACCAAGATACCCGAAACCACGCCGCCCCCATGGAGGCCCTACTCCGCCAGGGGGTGCTTCACCGGCAGACTCTTCCGCAGGTTCCGGGAGCGATTCTGGAGGGGCATCACTACCGAGACCCCATTTTTTAGACATAACCGTCGCCCCACCAGGAGGTCTAGGAGGAAGGGATCCGGACCGGCAGATGGTACTACGATCTCAGGTAGGAGTCCAAATATAGTGATTAACATCTCTGACTACTCACTCTCTCCTTTAGAACTAAAAGTTTTAAATTTGGGTCTTTCTTTTTGTCCAACACCACGCTGGGATTCCTTCCAATTGGAGAAGGACCTCCAACGTTTCTATAGGAACCTAAGGTTGAAGGTACATTTTAATGACACCCCACTCCTTAGTGCCAACAGCTTGGGGACAATACATGAGCGAGTTGAGAGACCTGCCATGTCAATTGACACACTGGGTCTACGTAACCCTAGTAGCTTTATACCACCTAAAACTTACCATGCCATTGAAACCTTTGTGAATCTCTTGGACAGGGATATAAAGGAAACTATTCATGATCAACGTATTGGCCTCCTCCCAGTCCGCCATAACCTATCTGCCTCTGACAAACAAGCAATTAACTCCTTAAAGGAGAATAACAACATCGTTATCAAACCAGCGGATAAGGGTGGAGCCATAGTGGTCATGAACAGGATCCAATACGTCAATGAAATTAGGCGACAACTAGCTGACACCACCACTTACAGAAAATTACAATCTGACCCAACATACAACATCCGCAGGAAAATCGAAGCCACACTATCCAAACATTTACAACACGGAGCCATTGATAATAAGACCAAGACATACCTCACCAACATTCACCCAATAACCCCGGTTTTGTACACGTTACCAAAGATTCATAAGAATCTTCACAACCCACCGGGTAGACCTATAGTGGCTTCCACTGACTCCATACTCAACCCATTGTCAATATTTCTGGAGAAAATTCTCACACCATACACACACCAAACTCGATCTTTCATCCTGGACACTGGTGCTTTCCTTGAGAAATTACGGACCCTACACAACATCCCTAACGACAGTATTCTCTGTACATTTGACGTGAATAGCCTCTACACGTCCATTAAACACGATGACGGAATGAGGGCCGTACAACTCACTCTACATGAAGCCAAAACTGACACCAAGACCCAGGACCTATGTATGGACCTACTAGATTTGGTACTCAGGGAGAATTTTTTCCGATTTGAGGACGAATTCTTTTTACAGACATGTGGGACCGCTATGGGGTCAAATGTTGCGCCAGCCTACGCAAATATATACATGGACCGATTTGAACGAGAGTTCATCTACACTAACAACAACTTTACGGCAAACGCTGTTTTGTGGCTTCGCTATATTGATGATATTTTTTGTATTTGGCAGGGTACCGAACTCAGCCTACATGAGTTTCATAACATGCTCAACGTGACCAGACCCGGTCTGACATTCACAATGACGCACCACCATGAGGAGGTGACTTTTCTTGACACTAGAGTTTTGAAAGATTCCCAGGGAAGATTGACAACCGACCTTTTTTGCAAACCCACGGACTGCAACAGTCTTCTGAGATTTGACAGCTGTCATCCTAAATACACCAAGAACAGTCTTCCTAGGTCACAGTTCAAGAGGGTAACCAGGATAGTAACTGATGAGACCAAGAGAGCCACTCGGCTGGAAGAGATGTCCGATAAGTTTAAGGCACGTAATTACCCTACTCCATTACTGGATAGCGAGTTGACACTAGCCCTATCTGACACAGATCATACTACAAACAGGGCAGACCGGAACACTCCTAGACTTCCCTTTGTCCATAACTACCACCCTGCCATTTTACGGGTACATAAACTCATACGCACTCACTGGCCACTCCTGACTAAAGCATACCCTCTGATTAAAGAATTCCAACACCAACCTATTATGTGCACAAAAAGACCTGTGAACATCAGAGACAGACTAGTCAGAGCTGACGTGTCCACCATACCACAACTGCAACAAACTACCTTTCAGGACAGAGGAGATCTGGTACATTCCCGTGTTTGGGACGCACATGCCGATGTTGTTCTAACATCATCAGAGGGCACGAGGTAGTTCACCCGCGCTCCGGTAAGGCCTATCCCATCAAAGGGTATTTCACTTGCGAAACTAATTTCGTAGTTTATATAGTGAAATGTCCTTGTGGCTTGTTATATGTCGGTGAAACCACTCAGGCAGTGAGGGATCGTATCTCCAGCCACAAATCGACAATAAGAACTGGAAAAAACTGGTTACCTCTACCAGCACATTTCCACGAGGCCAAGCATAACGTTTCACAACTACGTTTTCAAGTATTGGAACAAGTCCATAGACCAAAACGAGGGGGGAATCATGTACAACTATTACGCCAAAGAGAAACTTATTGGATTTACACTCTCGACACACTAACTCCGAAGGGTCTCAACCGCGAGATAGATTGGCTAATATGAATGTGGTTTTTTTCTTCTTTCTCTTAGACGAATACGTAGTAGCCTCCCTGTAGTCACCTTCACAGTGTTCCTCTGTCCAAGCGGTAAGACCACAGTACTGCATAACTCAGCTTTACAAACCCCCCCCCCCTCCCCTGTTTTTCGTTTATTTTCCCTATTATTATTTGGACTCCATCCTGATCGTTTTTATGTTATGTTTCTCTATTATTTATTGTTTTCATTTTCAGGTCATTTACACATGTTTAATGTCATGTTTTGCATGTTGATTGTATACTGTTGCCATATGGTCGATAATCCTTATAACTGTAAGCAGGTGTTATCTTATTGAAACAGCTGCTCCATCCTCATTGTACACAAAAAAGACTATGGCTTAGTATGTTCTTTGGCATCTGACCTCTTTACCCCTTCACATTCTACAACAACTAGATCTAGGGTTCTACACCCAGCACACCTTACAACTTCAGGGGCTCCCCAGTTTCTTTCCCCCTCTATTCTCCTATCCTTATCTTAGCAGTTCCCCTCAGCAGTGTGCAACTGTCACTTCTAAACCGCCACACACTGGCAGCGTCCCGATCTCCTAGGGTTACTAACCCTGGCAACGATACCTCACTTCCGGTGACGCCCCCTGACATCCCCATTGAGTTTTCCACTGCATTGCCTCTAGGCGCGGAACGTCACCCGCTCCTAGTGCGCATGCGCCGGCGTCTAGCGCCATTACCGGCCTGGCCACCGGTCACATAGGTTATAAGGGAGCGCGCTCCCTGTAGCCCCTGCCAGTCACCAGCTTGGACACAGTTGTGTCAGCCATCCACACTGCGCCACCAATATATGTGAGACCAGACTCCTCCACCAAGCTAAGTATCTCAATTTCTCCCACCATATCTGATGTTATGCTTTGTTTCTTCCCCTATGCATTCAGAGAGCTCTGCTCTACCATATCTCCACACAGGTGATCAGCTACTACGACAGGCTGAGATATTATACAGCTTTCCCTGGGGTAACTATGTACATATATATACCTCATCCTGTGACACAGTGTAACTCACAGATTAAGCAGTTTTGCCCCCTTTACATTCACTCCAGTGTATGATAGTATATTATCTTTCACTTTAAACAACCTTGATACCAATTACTCCCCAGTCACTTAGCTCTCTTGCTATTTGGGATCTGGCATCACAGGGCTCACACCATGATAATATATATCCTGGATTGTAACACCTTCTTAATTATACTGCTGCCCTAATCTTAATGTATTCAACTCCACAGGAACCTCCCTTATAAAAGTTACCTTATAAACCTACTGTATGAACTACCATATCTCCAGCCTCAACATTCTAGGGTATGTTTAGCCACATAAGCATATCTACAACTCTACTATCATAATACCTCTATGATCTCACCAGTATGTTCAATGCTTCTTTTCTCCATTTTTTCCTTAAAAAACTACTAATCTAATGGTCTTGTGCTAGCACCGTTATACATAATGATCCAAACTATGAGAATCTTCTCCATGTGTATATATGTAGATACGTATATATTTTCACACATATACTGAAACTTTGTAAATACAGCATCCTTGTGTCACTCACTGTATATATTTTCAATGTTTTTCAGCGACTCTGTGAACAAGGCCAATAACTTGGCCGAAACGTTAGTCTGTCGCTTCACCTCGGATTTGTAAATAAACTGCTCACTTGATTGAAATACTTCTATTGCACGTGTGCATTGATGTTCGATATCCTCTGGGCTGCAGTGGGTGTCGGTGACGCGAATCGCGTCATTTCCCGGCGCCGGGTGACGTCTTACACCCGCGCCGCACTGTTTGCTTCAATGCACGCACTGTGCATGCGTGCGGGAGCGCACTGCGCATGCGTGCGGGAGCCCGACTCAGAGCGGCGATCCGGAGACGCTGGCTGGCACAGAAGAGGAGTCCATTCCTCAGAAACAGCACGGCGGTCCCATTACAAACATCAGGTGGCTAGCACATCTCCCACTGTACCACCAACGATTCACATACCCTCCCTACATTGAATAAAGTATTATACATATTAAATAAAGTATAAAGTATTATACATAAGTATTATACATACATACATTATACATGTATTATACATATGTATATGTATACATATGTATACAAGTATTATACTTGTATATCAGTAGACTATTACTGGTGGAAGACATGTTGCATAGGCAAACATCTGTATACAGATACACAAACAATGCTATAACATATTAGGATATGCATTCATGTATATGTATATAGTACAAACTTCATTCTGCACAGATACACATTCAAACATTATATATGCATACAGGTGTGTGTGGTGGTGGCGGCAGAGTATACAGGTGTGTGTGGTGGTGGTGGCAGAGTATACAGGCATCTGTGGTGGTGGCGGCAGAGTATACAGGCATCTGTGGTGGTGGCGGCAGAGTATACAGGCGTGTGTGGTGGTGGCGGCAGAGTATACAGGCGTGTGTGGTGGTGGCGGCAGAGTATACAGGTGTCTGTGGTGGTGGCAGAGTATACAGGCGTGTGTGGTGGTGGCGGCAGAGTATACAGGCGTGTGTGGTGGTGGCGGCAGAGCATACAGGTGTGTGTGGTGGTGGCGGCAGAGCATAGAGGTGTCTGTGGTGGTGGCGGCAGAGTATACAGGCATCTTTCGTGGTGGCGGCAGAGTATACAGGCGTGTGTGGTGGTGGCGGCAGAGTATACAGGTGTCTGTGGTGGTGGCAGAGTATACAGGTGTGTGTGGTGGTGGCAGAGTATACAGGCATCTGTGGTGGTGGCAGAGTATACAGGCGTGTGTGGTGGTGGCGGCAGATTATACAGGTGTGTGTGGTGGTGGCGGCAGAGTATACAGGCGTGTGTGGTGGTGGCAGAGTATACAGGTATCTGTGGTGGTGGCAGAGTATACAGGTGTCTGTGGTGGTGGCAGAGTATACAGGCGTGTGTGGTGGTGGCAGAGTATACAGGCATCTGTGGTGGTGGCGGCAGAGTATACAGGCATCTGTGGTGGTGGCGGCAGAGTATACAGGCGTGTGTGGTGGTGGCAGAGTATACAGGCATCTGTGGTGGTGGCGGCAGAGTATACAGGCATCTGTGGTGGTGGCAGAGTATACAGGCGTGTGTGGTGGTGGCAGAGTATACAGGTATCTGTGGTGGTGGCAGAGTATACAGGCGTGTGTGGTGGTGGCAGCAGAGTATACAGGCGTGTGTGGTGGTGGCGGCAGAGCATACAGGTGTGTGTGGTGGTGGCGGCAGAGCATAGAGCATCTGATTTAATCCGCTCGATGTCACAATTGTTGCTTTTTTTTGTTTGGAATTATCTGTTTACTTTGGGTAATTTAAGATCGCACACAGATGAAGCGATTTGTGCACATATCTGTATGTCGTGTGGTGTGTGTTTGTCCTGGTGTGTGTGTCCTGTGTGTGAGTGCATGTCTCCTAAAGGGTGTGTATGTGTGTGTATCCCTGTGTGGTGTGGTATGCGTGTGTGTGTGTGCTGCGTTGTGTTGTCTTTGTGGTGTGTGTGTGTGTGTGTGTTTGTGTTTGGGTGCGTGGAGAGTATCCATGTTGGCACTGCACCTTAGCGACTTGGCAGGTTCTGTAACTCTTTTTGTTCATTTGGTGTGTATCCATGTCACAGGCCGTGAATTGGTTCCATAATGTACCGCGTCATATAACATAGCGCATGTAACATGTAATGTGATGTGAGCGCATATAGTGTATTTCAGCTGTGTATGTTCTCCAAAGTACGCCATAATACACCTAGCGCAGGTATACATGTAGTGTGATGTTGCGCCATATAGTGTACTGCATTTGTGTATGTGCTCCATACCGCCATATGGTGCAGTGCTGCTGCCCAGGTTCTAAAGTATCAGCGTCATATACCATAGCACAGGTATACATGTAGTGTGTGTAGCGCCATTTAGTGTACTTCAGTGTGTATGTTCTCCAAAGTACCCATATGGTGCAGTGCTGCTGCCCAGGTTCTAAAAGTACCAGCTTCATTATACCTTTAGCACAGGTATACATGTAGTGTGATGTAGCGCCTATAGTGTACTTCAGCTGTTAATGTGCTCCAAAGTACCGCCATCATACACCATAGCGCAGGTATACATGTAGTGTGATGTAGCGCCATATAGTGTACTTCAACTGTGTATGTGCTCCAAAGTACCGCCATATGGTGCGGTGCTGCTGAACGGTTCTACAAATACCGCCGTATAACCATAGCACAGGTATACATGTAGTGTGATGTAGCGCCATATAGTGTACTTCAGTTTGTGTATGTGCTCCAAAGTACCGCCATATGGTGCAGTGCTGCTGTCCAGGTGCTAAAAGTGCCAGCGTCATATACCATAGCACAGGTATACATGTAGTGTGATGTAGCGCCATATAGTGTACTTCAGCTGTGTATGTGCTCCAAAGTACGCCATCATACACCATAGCGCAGGTATACATGTAGTGTGATGTTGCGCCATATAGTGTACTTCATTTGTGTATGTGCCCCAAAGTACGCCATATGGTGCAGTGATGTTGTCCAGGTTCTAAAAGTACCAGCGTCATATACCATAGCGCAGGTATACATGTAGTGTGATGTAGCGCCATATAGTGTACTTCAGCTGTGTATGTGCTCCAAAGTACCGCCATCATACACCATAGCGCAGGTATACATGTAGTGTGATGTAGCGCCATATAGTGTACTTCAACTGTGTATGTGCTCCAAAGTACCGCCATATGGTGCGGTGCTGCTGAACAGGTTCTACAAAGTACCGCCGTCATATACCATAGCACAGGTATACATGTAGTGTGATGTAGCGCCATATAGTGTACTTCAGCTGTGTATGTGCTCCAAAGTACCGCCATATGGTGCAGTGCTGCTGTCCAGGTTCTAAAAGCGCCAGCGTCATATACCATAGCACAGGTATACATGTAGTGTGATGTAGCGCCATATAGTGTACTTCAGCTGTGTATGTGCTCCAAAGTACCGCCATCATACACCATAGCGCAGGTATACATGTAGTGTGATGTTGCGCCATATAGTGTACTTCATTTGTTTATGTGCTCCAAAGTACCGCCATATGGTGCAGTGATGCTGTCCAGGTTCTAAAAGTACCAGCGTCATATACCATAGCGCAGGTATACATGTAGTGTGATGTAGCACCATATAGTGTACTTCAACTGTGTATGTGCTCCAAAGTACCGCCAATTGGTGCAGTGCTGCTGAACAGGTTCTACAAAGTACCACCGTCATATACCGTAGCGCAAGTATACAGGAATACAAAGTACCACCATATACCACAGTGATGCTCTATCTTTGTACACATATATATATATATATTAACATACATGAAACATGTATAAATATATTGTAATATGTTTAAAACTGAACGGATATATACTAATATATATATGTGCAGAGAAAAGTTGGTATCATATAGCTCCATATATATATATATATATATATTATATATATATATATATATATATATATATATGTGTGTGTGGGTGTATGTATGTATATGTATATATATATATGTGTATAAAATATATATATATATATATATATATATGCACACCTGTTTGTGTATATATATATATATATATAATCTATTTATATAATCCGCTGATTTGGATTCGGGCGTTGTAGCTGAATCCCAGAATGCTTTGCGCCACTGGCACTGCGAGCGAGCGATGTCGCGCATGCGCCATCGCGAGCCGCAGATTCCGCCCGCAAACGGCCGCTAGACGCACCGCCCGCCCCCCGCAAACGCCCGCTACACGCACCGCCCGACACCCCCTGCACAGCACCGGCCGGAACCCCCGCCGCACTATTGTAAAAAAAAAATATTCCTCACCTCTCCCCGAGCCCCCGCCGTCTCCCGCCGTCTTCCTACAGCTTCCCGGTGGCTCCCGCTGCCTGCAGAGCTCTTCTACACCAGTACCGCATCTGCGGTGATGTCAGAGTCACGTGACACCAGCTTACTCCATGGTAACCGCGGGTCACGTGACTCTGACATCACCGCAGGTCCTGACGTCCTGTAGAAGAGCTCTGCAGGCACCGTGAGCCTGCGGGAGCCACCGGGAGCCTGGAGGAAGACGGCGGGAGACGGCGGGGCTCGGGGTCAGGTGAGCATAATATTTTAATTTTTTTTTTTTTAACCCCTGCCTTGCTGGAGCGCCGCCACACACCGCCTGTATACTCTGCCACCACCTCAGACACCTGTATACTCTGCCACCACCACAGACACCTGTATACTCTGCCACCACCACAAACACCAGTATACTCTGCCACCACCACCAAAGATGCCTGCATACTCTGCCGCCACCACCACAGACACCTCTATGCTCTGCCGCCACACCACCACACACGCCTGTATACTCTGCCGCCACCACCACACACGCCTGTATACTCTGCCGCCACCACCAAAGATGCCTGTATACTCTGCCGCCACCACCACAGACACTTCTATGCTCTGCCGCCACCACCACACACACCTGTATGCTCTGCTGCCACCACCACACACACGCCTGTATACTCTGCCACCACCACAGATACCTGTATACTCTGCCACCACCACACACGCCTGTATACTCTGCCGCCACCACCACAGATGCCTGTATACTCTTCCGCCACCACCACAAATGCCTGTATACTCTGCCACCACCACACACGCCTGTATACTCTGCCGCCACCACCACAGATGCCTGTATACTCTGCCGCCACCACCACAGATGCCTGTATACTCTGCCACCACCACACACGCTTGTATACTCTGCCACCACCACAGACACCTGTATACTCTGCCACCACCACACACGCCTGTATACTCTGCCACCACCACAGATACCTGTATACTCTGCCACCACCACACACGCCTGTATACTCTGCCGCCACCACGGAACCTGTATACTCTGCCACCACCACACACGCCTGTATACTCTTCCACCACCACAGATACCTGTATACTCTGCCACCACCACACACGCCTGTATACTCTGCCGCCACCACAGATACCTGTATACTCTGCACCACACCACACACGCCTGTATACTCTGCCGCCACCACACACACCTGTATGCTCTGCCGCCACCATCACACACGCCTGTATACTCTGCCGCCCCACCACCACACACGTCTGTATACTCTGCCACCACCACACACGCCTGTATACTCTGCCGCCACCACCAAAGATGCCTGTATACTCTGCCGCCACCACCACCACACACACCTGTATGCTCTGCCGCCACCACCACACACGCCTGTATACTCTGCCACCACCACAGATACCTGTATACTCTGCCACCACCACACACGCCTGTATACTCTGCCACCACCACAGATACCTGTATGCTCTGCCACCCACCACACACGCCTGTATACTCTGCCGCCACCACAGATACCTGTATACTCTGCCACCACCACCACACGCCTGTATACTCTGCCGCCACCACACACACCTGTATGCTCTGCCGCCACCACCACACACACACTGTATACTCTGCCGCCACCACCACACACGCCTGTATACTCTGCCACCACCACACACACCTGTATGCTCTGCCGCCACCCCCACACCACGCCTGTATACTCTGCCGCCACCACCACACACGCCTGTATACTCTGCTACCACCACAGATACCTGTATACTCTGCCACCACCACACACGCCTGTATACTCTGCCACCACAGATACCTGTATACTCTGCCACCACCACACACGCCTGTATACTCTGCCGCCACCACAGATACCTGTATACTCTGCCACCACACACACACGCCTGTATACTCTGCCGCCACCACCCACACACGCCTGTATACTCTGCCACCACCACAGACACCTGTATACTCTGCCACCACCACAGACACCTGTATACTCTGCCACCACCACAGACACCAGTATACTCTGCCACCA
Organism: Allobates femoralis; assembly: GCA_033576535.1. NCBI lineage: Eukaryota > Metazoa > Chordata > Amphibia > Anura > Aromobatidae > Allobates > Allobates femoralis. The sequence continues at coordinate 389,131,327 of JARQOC010000003.1, forward strand.
CCACACACCCATGTATACTCTGCCACCACCACACACGCCTGTATACCTGCCAACCACACCGCCTAACTCTGCCACCACCACAGATGCCTGTATACTCTGCCGCCACCACCACACACGCCTGTATACTCTGCCGCCACCACACACACCTGTATGCTCTGCCGCCACCACCACACACGCCTGTATACTCTGCCACCACCACACATGCCTGTATACTCTGCCACCACCACACACGCCTGTATACTCTGCCGCCACCACCAAAGATGCCTGTATACTCTGCCGCCACCACCACACACCTGTATGCTCTGCCGCCACCACCAAAGATGCCTGCATACTCTGCCGCCACCACCACAGACACCTCTATGCTCTGCCGCCACCACCACACACACCTGTATGCTCTGCCGCCACCACTACACACGCCTGTATACTCTGCCGCCATCACCACACACGCCTGTATACTCTGCCACCACCACAGATGCCTGTATACTCTGCCACCACCACACACACACTGTATACTCTGCCACCACCACAGACACCTGTATACTCTGCCGCCACCACCACACACGCCTGTATACTCTGCCACCACCACACATGCCTGTATACTCTGCCACCACCACAGATACCTGTATACTCTGCCACCACCACACACGCCTGTATACTCTGCCGCCACCCACCAAAGATGCCTGTATACTCTGCCGCCACCACCACAGACACCTCTATGCTCTGCCGCCACCACCACACACACCTGTATACTCTGCCACCACCACAGACACCTGTATACTCTGCCGCCACCACCACACACGCCTGTATACTCTGCCGCCACCACCAAAGATGCCTGTATACTCTGCCGCCACCACAGACACCTCTATGCTCTGCCGCCACCAACCACACAACGCGTGTATACTCTGCCGCCACCACCACACACGCCTGTATACTCTGCCGCCACCACCAAAGATGCCTGTATACTCTGCCGCCACCACCACAGACACCTCTATGCTCTGCCGCCACCACACACACACACCTGTATGCTCTGCCGCCACCACCACACACCCTGTATACTCTGTCCGCCACCACCACACACGCCTGTATACTCTGCCACCACCCACAGATGCCTGTATACTCTGCCACCACCACACACACCTGTATACTCTGCCACCCCCACAGACACCTGTATACTCTGCCGCCACCACCACACATGCCTGTATACTCTGCCGCCACCACTAAAGATGCCTGTATACTCTGCCGCCACCACCACAGACACCTCTATGCTCTGCCACCACCACCACACACACCTGTATGCTCTGCCGCCACCACCACACACGCCTGTATACTCTGCCACCACCACCACACACGCCTGTATACTCTGCCACCACCACCACACACACACCTGTATACTCTGCCGCCCACCACCACTCACACCTGTATGCATATATAATGTTTGAATGTGTATCAGTGCAGAATGAAGTTTGTACTATATACATATACATGAATGCATATCCTAATATGTTATAGCATTGTCTGTGTATCTGTATACAGATGTTTGATGTTTGCCTATGCAACATGTCTTCCACCAGTAATAGTCTACTGATATACATGTATAATACTTGTATACATATGTATACATATGTATAATACATGTATAATGTATGTATGTATAATACTTATGTATAATACTTTATACTTTATTTAATATGTATAATACCCTCCCTACATTGAATAAAGTATGTGAATCGTTGGTGGTACAGTGGGAGATGTGCTATCCACCTGATGTTTGTAATGGGACCGCCGTGCTGTTTCTGAGGAATGGACTCCTCTTTTGTGCCAGCCAGCGTCTCCGGATCGCCGCTCTGAGTCGGGCTCCCGCACGCATGCGCAGTGCGCTCCCACACGCATGCGCAGTGCGTGCATTGAAGCAAACAGTGCGGCGCGGGTGTAAGACGTCACCCGGCGCCGGGAAATGACGCGATTCGCGTCACCGACACCCACTGCAGCCCGGCAGACACACAGGAGAGCGGGGAGGCGGCGATTTTGAATATGATTAGAAGATCACGCCTATTGAGGCGTGATATCATGAAGGGGGACAGCCTGGCTGAGTGACTATGAATACCATAGTCACTCATTATCATCCATAATGAGGTATTGTTATAACATTTATCTTGAATTTGACTTGGTGCTTTTAGGAGCTAAAAGGAGTGTAGGGTAAGTGTTACTATGCTCTAGGGACAGCTTTTAATAGGTTTTGAGGTGTTTTGGGGGTGACAGGATCCCTTTAAGCATCATACAGTTATAGTTTATAAATATAGCGCCAATGGAGACATTTATAACAGAATTTAAATGGGTTTTTGGTTAAGCATAAAACAGTCATAGTTTATAGCTATCAATATAATTAGTAGAGAATTGTAATAAGAATTTTGTTGAATAAGTTTTTCTGATTTTTGAAGCTAATACAAATTCTTGAGAGATGATCTTACACTGGACACCAGTAGGATCCTCGCATGAGGTAATCAGAGCAATTAATTCTGAACTTTTGCACTTTTTCATGAGCAGGTGGAGCTTCTTATAAGTACAATTCTTACAAAAACGGTAAGCATATTGAATGCAGAATTGGTAAATCACGGTGAGGTAGACACCATGTTGCCAGTCTAGGATGGTATAATCATGCTGACAGTCACTACAGTTGACTCCTAGAGGTAGAGGGCAAGGTACAATTTGAAGTTAAAATAAAGTTTGTCTAGGTAAATGGCGGGAGGTCATCCATCCCAGCCTTGTTACGTCTGGCTGCCTAAGCACCCCTTCGGTATCGGACTGCCCGGACAGAACTAAATAAATACTAAAAGAACAAAAAGGGAGTTGTGCTGAAGAATGGGAAAAAGGACAGGCCATGATGACGTCTCTCTCCAACAAAAGTTAGAATAGTCTTTGCTTGGCCCCACATACACCTCGATCCGGTCACGAGTATAGTCAGATGAATACTGCCTGGTTCGCTCCTGGTTACAGGTAAGGCCTTGTGTACAAGGCTGCATTATTCCTACACACAACACAACTCAAAAAGGTAAGAGTTTGAAGCAGCAGCTGCTCCACAAGCCTTAAAGAATTGCAAATAGGGTGCGAACAAGGAGAGGAAAGTTATAAACATGTCCTAGTAGGTGTGGATCTCTCTCTCCTATATAAAATACCATAAGATGTCTAATATGTTGGTTAAAAATGTTCTGAAGCAGAGTGAGTAGGCAAATGAGTAAATTGGAAGTTTTCCCAGATATCCAGTTACCTTTTTGACCTGTTTTCCAGAAAAGCAGAAGAGACCACTGGTGATAAGTATACAGTAATTATATTGTCTAATGTTATACTATACGTTATATTTGTTTGGCTTTACATTGTATCATATTGTTTTATTTGTGCTCTGACCGACCTGCTGAGACCTGTTTCAATTACAGACTATTGACAGTGTATCTAGTGACCCTCATATATATATATGTTGACTGAGCAATTGCGGTATATGTTTATGGAAGGTAATGGACTTAACAACACTTTACAAACAAACTGAAAAAGGTATATAAGATCAGGGATAGGTTAGCGACAGATAGGGTGAGTCGACGTGTAGCGGGGGCACCACAGGCGTTTCAAGAGGGTGCCGACCTCCGCTGGTTAGGTAGGTTTCCAGCTTTAAGGACATTACTAGGGTACTATTAGTAGTGGGTATATCATTTATACATTGTGTAAATCTTATGTTTTTGTTTCCATGAACTATCTTGGGTGACAATTAATTTTGATCAATAGAAAATGATTTTTGATTAGATATAAGATCCTTATATAGAAGTTATATGACATGAACCATATGTGTATGATTTAAAATTGATGATTTGTTTTTCACGAACCCAAAGAATGTAATGTTCCCTGTATATATATAGTACATCTCTTCCTCTTCTCTTTGGGATGATTGTTTCTCATTTATTGGTAAGTCAAGAACTGATACCATATTCTTTTTATATCTTTTTCTTGAAAGATGGTGTGTATACGTAATATTAGATGCTAAGATGCTCAAGGGGGGTGACTTATATTCTTAAGGTTATAAGTAAAATTTTGTGATCTGTTTTTGTGTTGCAGGGTATTACTATGTCATAGATAGTTATGAAAATGGTACAAATTTTTATGAGATTATGGTTGAAAATGTTGTTCAAGTAATAGATTCCCCGAGATAGGCTTTTCTTATGTTTTGACACTTATAAAGGGCTTGTCAAACATGTATTTTTGAGCTTTCTCTCCCCCTTTAACATGCAGCTACTGTGGACCGAAGTCGCTTCCCACAGTCTGGAGATGAAGTGATGGTCAGAAGAAACATCAGAAATTCTGCGGATGACTGAGACAGCTGAAGAAGCTCAAATGGCAGTCCAACTAGATCCAAGATCTACACTACAAGGCAGACGAGCCCAGGAGAACTACCGAATGTCTCTTACTACAGACACTGGCCTATATGCGATGGATATAAACATCCCAAGGAACACTGACCGCTTTGGACACCTTTATTTTTTGAATATCAAGGACTGACTTATTTTAGATAAGACTGAAGCAACATTGACTTGGTACGAGGCCATGTCCTCCTGAATTAGACTGTAGTACGGACCGACTTATGGAGAATGTCAAATATAATGACTAACAGTTGAGTGATAATTATGACCGGTATTTGATTGCGGCATTCGTATAGTTTCCTTGTTTGCCTTGGTTTGTGAGTGTTTGTGTCCATCCGATGGTGTAATGGGCAGACCAATGTGGGGAATCCGGTGAAGTGGTGTAGGAAGACCGGCTCCTTCAACTAGGGTAGGAGAATGTACCTGAGTAGGTCTGTGTGCATGCACTTTGGTTGGAGGGAACTGTGGGAGCAGCATTCATTTTTATTATATTTAGAACCTATTTTAGTAAATATAATCTCCATATTTTTGTGTGTATAACCTTTACTATGTATTTCAGTAGTATTAAATAGAGAGGGGAGACATCATCTTAGATAACAGTTTAGGGTGCGGCAAGACCAGTTACAAAGGCGTTACGATTGTCATTACGGTTAGACGTTATAGTTGTCCCAATATTGATGAAGACTCCTTTCCCCTCTACCTTTACCCCTCTGTCACCTAGGGCAAAGATTTTGGGTAAGATATTGAATGTCTTCAAAAGGGGGGAATGTTATGGGCAATAAATAGTTAATGATTTATATTATTTATTAGAAGACATTCAGAATTCTCTTAGAAAGGGCTAGAGGCCTGTAAGTAGGAAAAGAGCCTTGGCCTTGCTCTTTTCCCTAATGTTTTGATTTAGAGGTAGCCGTACTGAAAGTCTTATCAGAATGTCTTCGGACTAAATGTTCACTTCAAGGCTAGTTAAACTAACTAACACGCAGAGAATATAAATAAATATTTTCCAGAATAAAATGTATATTCAGCATAATGACGAAATTATCTATTAACACCCCTTTGCACATCCCTTTAAGGATAAGTAATAAAACTGCTAGCTGGTCCCTTAATAAAGGTCTTTGTCATTAAGCTCTACATTGAGACAAAACTGTGTCAGCGTGGATTCTTTATACGGTGCTGACGTGCACGCACCCAGACAAAGCATCCAATTTGGCGGCAGACAATTAAGATGACAGCCTCACCCGAAAGGTGTGGGGGCATCCATTACAATATACTATAGTGCTGCTATACATGTACTATAATGTACCGCCATATACTATGGTGCTGATATACATGTACTGTAATGTACCGCCATATACCATAGCGCTGCTATACATGTAATGTAATGTACCGCCATATACCATAGCGCTGCTATATATATATGTAGTTCAACCACATTGACTGAACACGTTCTGTCAGTCACAGCATGTCAATTACATACATATTCTAGAATACCCAATGCGTTAGAATCGGGCCACCATCTAGTTAATCTATATCCATCCAGCTATCATTCTATATATGTATATATTAATGTTTTTTGGGTATTATTATATCAAGGTTTGAACAGAGCATATTCACGTTGTGTACAAGTACAGTGCCTTGTGAAAGTATTTAAAGAAAGGCAGTAATTCTGGTATTATTTAGGAGCGCTCAGTAAAGAGAAGCAGATACGAATGATTAAAGTAGACCTGTTTATTCTGGCTTGTCCACTACGCGCGTTTCAACAGCGGCCTGCTGTCTTCCTCAGGTGGGGAAAACCCCCATCTGAGGAAGACAATAATCAAGGTATCCAGATGATTTACTACTGTGAAGGCATTTGAAATAAATCTCCAAGAAGGAATAAAAAAAAAGGAGTCAGAGTCCTTATCATAAGGTCAATCTCCTTGGGAGCGCTCAATCATCTGGATATCTTGATTATTTGCTTCATTCCACGGGCTCATAGCTGGGAGTTCCGCTCTCTGGAGGATAGCAGCAGCATACCAAGGAGACAAAGACCCCTGTAAGACCCCCAGTGGGTAGATATGCGAAGAAACAAGACACAATAAAGGTGAGATATATTGCCCACTGTACTTCTGAGAAATATTGTACTTTTACATTTAGATCTGCGCCTGTTTTCTCGCTCCCCACCCTTCTCTGACCTACAGCCTCGAGGTCTATTGTGTGCATCTGAGGAAGACAGCAGACCGCTGTTGAAACGCGCGTTGTGGACAAGCCAGAATAAACAGGTCTACTTTAATTATTGGTATCTGCGTCGCTTTACTGAGCGCTCGTAAATAATACCAGAATTACTGCCTTTCATTATCATTATCCCTTATGGGATCTGGCTGGAGCTGCACAGTAGTGAGGAAGCTTAGTTAGAGAACTAAAGAACCTGCCCTGATGTCAGAGAAATCCCTGGTTAGAAGACCTAGGCGGAACACGTGACCTGAGGAGGCGGCTGGGAGCGGTGACGCTTGGAGCGATACATAGGAATCAGCAGCTACACGCTGACACCGTGGTTGTGCACGGACAGCACAACCAGTCCAGTTGAGTGGTGATTACCGCCACTAACAATATATCCCCATTAGACCACCGGGTATTATTCAAGATTGCGCCTCTCATTTTTGTAATTTCTTGTGAAAGTATTTGGCCCCTTGACCTTTTCAACCTTTTGCCACATTTCAGGCTTCCAACATAAAAATATAAAATCACATTTTTTTGTGAAGAAGCAACAACAAGTGGGACACAATTGTGAAGTGGAACGAAATTTATTGCATATTTTAAACTTTTTTAACAAATAAAAAACTGAAAAGTGGGGTGTGCAATATTATTTGGCCCCCTTGAGTTAACTTTGTAGCACCACCTTTTGCTGCGATTACAGCTGCAGGTCCCTTGGGGTATGTCAGTTTTGCACATTGAAATGCTGAAATTCTTCCTTGCAAAACAGCTTGAGCTCAGTGAGGTTGGATGGAGAGCGTTTGTGAACAGCGGTTTTCAGCTCCTTCCACAGATTCTCGATTGGATTCAGGTCTGGACTTTGACTTGGCCATTCTAACACCTGGATACGTTTATTTTTGAACCATTCCATTGTAGATTTATGTTTAGGATCATTGTCTTGTTGGAAGATAAATCTCCGTCCCAGTCTCAATTCCTTTTGCAGATTCCAACAGATTTTCTTGGTCCTGTATTTGGCTCTGTCCATCTTCCCATCAATTTTAACCATTTTCCCTGTACCTGCTGAAGAAAAGCAGGCCCAAATCATGATGCTGCCACCACCGTGTTTGACAGTGGGGATGGTGTTTTGAGGGTGATATGCTGTGTTGCTTTTATGCCAAACAGATCGTTTTGCATTGTGGCCAAAAAGTTCAATTTTGGTTTCATCTGACCAGAGCACCTTATTCCACATGGTTGGTGTGTCTCCCCGGTGGCTTGTGGCAAACTTCAAACAAGACTTTTCATGGATATCTTTGAGAAATGGCTTTCTTCTTGCCACTCTTTCATTAAGGACAGATTTTTGCAGTGTTCGACTGATTGTTGTCCTATGGACAGACTCTCCCAACTCAGCTGTAGATCTCTGCAGTTCATCCAGAGTGATCATGGGCCTTTTGGCTGCATCTCTAATCAGTCTTCTCCTTGTTCGAGATGAAAGTTTGGAGGGACGGCCGGGTCTTGGTATGTTTGCAGTGGTCTGACACTCCTTCCATTTCAATATGATCGCTTGCACAGTGATCCTTGAGGTTTAAAACTTGGAAAATATTTTTGTATCTAAAGCCAGCTTTAAACTTCACCACAACAGTATCTCAGACCTGCCTGGTGTGTTCCTTGGTCTTCATGATGCTCTGTGCACTTGAAACAGAACCCTGAGACTATCACAGAAGAGGTGCATTTATATGGAGACTTGATTACACATAAGTGGATTCTATTTATCCTCACTGAACTTCTGGAGTGAGTTTGCTGCACTAAAAGTAAAGGGGCCGAATAATATTGCACGCCCCACTGTTCAGTTTTTTATTTGTTAAGTTTAAAATATACAATACATTTTGTTCCACTTCACGATTGTGTCCCACAATTTATATGTTTGATTGAAGCCTGAAATGTGGCAAAAGGTTGAAAAGTTCAAGGGGGCCGAATACTTTCACAAGGCACTGTATATATTATTTGTGAGTGCTCACCATTTTTTTAAATATTCTAATCTATCTAGACCAGTAAACAAGACTGCAGCACTCCGTTCTCAGATGTAGATAGCCTTTATTGGCCTTCAGGTAATGGTGTGACGGACGTTTCGGTCTCTAAGACCTTCTTCCAGTCTTAGAGAGCGAAACGTCCGTCATACCATTGCCTGAAGGCCAATAAAGAATATGTACATCTGAGAACGGAGTGCTGCAGTCTTGTTTACTGGTCTGTATTGAGGAGTGACTGAACCCACTCTGGGCTGAACTGCACCCACCCTGTGAGGAAAAAGTGCTGCTCCTATTTACTATCTATCTATCTATCTATCTATCTATCTATCTATCTATCTCTATCTATCTATCTATCTATCTATCTATCTATCTAACCAAGAATTTGGAACTTATGAGGAGTACCGCTATCCCTTTATTTTTGGTTTGTATGTACAGCAAATGGGAGAATTGCTCGGATTGAATTGCACCCTGCCAGACTAGCCGTGCTGCTCTCTTTATCTAATAGATAGATAGATACTATCTACAGACAAGAGCTCACAGCAGCAGACAGGCACTGCCAAGCATGTGTGTATATATACATATAGACAGATAGAAGTAAAACACCTATGCATTTGAGAAAAAAATATAAAAACATGCATTTTTTCAAATAACACGATTTTTGGATTTTGTTTTGGATATTTTATCACCAGGAGCCCATACATTCAGATGTCCTCAATATATATCACCAGGAACCCATACATTCTAATGTTTTGAATAATATATATCACCAGGAACCCATACATTCTGATGTCCTGAATAAATATATATCACCAGGAACCCATATATTCTGATGTGCTCAATAATATATATCACCAGGAACCAATACTTTCTGATGTGCTCAATAATATATATCATTAGGAGCCCATACATTCTGATGTCCTCAATATATATCACCAGGAACCCATACATTCTGATGTCCTCAATATATATCACCAGGAACCCATACATTCTAATGTTCTGAATAATATATATCACCAGGAACCCATACATTCTGATGTCCTGAATAAATATATATCACCAGGAACCCATATATTCTGATGTACTCAATAATATATATCACCAGGAACCCATATATTCTGATGTACTCAATAATATATATCACCAGGAACCCATACATTTATGTGCTGAATAAAATATATCACCAGGTACCCACACATTCTGATGTCTTCAATATATATATATCACCAGGGACTCAAGCAATCTAATGTCCTCAATGTATATCACAAGAAACTGATACATTCTGGCATGCTCAATAATATATATCCTCAGGAGGCCATACATTTTCATGTCCTGAATAATATATATCACCAGGAACCCCTACTTTCTGATGTGCTCAATAATATATATCACCAGGAACCCATACATTCTGATGTTCTCAATAAATATCACCAAGAAACCTTTAATTCTGAGGTGCTGAACAATATATATCACCAGGAACCCATGCATTTTGATGTCACCAATAATATATTTCACTAGGAACCCATTCATTTTGATGTGCTGAATAATGTCTATCAAAAAGAACCCATACATTCTAATGTCCTCAATATATATATCAATATATATATATATATATATATATGTTACGCTTAGGAGGTGAGGGACTCAGGTAGCTGGATGAAGATGGATGAAGGGGGGCAGGAGAGCCTAATCTGACCCTGATACTGGGGGAGCCTGTCTTGCCCTGTTCTCGGAGGTACCTCTAATGGTGAGGAGGTCCGAGCCGCCACCCTTTTCCCTAAGCTCCTGAAAATGCCCTAGGCATAAAGACCCTACTTCCACCCAAAAGCCAGGGAACCCAGCAGCTTCAAATGAAAAAGAATGCAGCAGCTCTAAAACAACATCTGCACACCAAGGAATCAGCTCAGTAGAGAGCTGAATCAGCGACATCAGGTGGATGGAATCTGACCTATTTATGGCCGAGTGTGTGGAGAGCAGACAGCTCAGACACAGCCGCTCAGCTCCCCTGATCCATGAGTCACTTTCACCAAACGTTCAGCAACTTCCACCTGCACAGCCTCACACTGACTGAAGGAAAAAGGCTTAGTTTACTAAACCGGCAGCAGCACCTGTTGGCTGAAGGCAGCCAATACGTGACAATATATCGCCAGTGGCTTATACATTTTGATGTCCTCAATATAAATCACCAGAAACCGATACATTCCTACGTGCTCAAAATATATATCACCAGGAACCCATACATTCTGGTGTTCTCAATAAATATCACCAAGAACCAATACATCCTGATGTGCTAAATAACATAAATAACCAGGAACCCATTCATTCTGAGGTGATGAACAATATGTATCACCAGGAACCCATACATTCTGATGTGCCCAATAATATATTTCACTAGGAACCCATTCATTTTGATGTGCTGATTAATGTCTATCAAAAAGAACCCATACATTCTAATGTCCTATCTAATATATAATTGCCGTAGCGCACTTCTGTCATATTCGGCACTACTTCCGTCGTCGTGGACGTGGCTGCCAAAGTGACGGAAGTGCGTTAGGGACACACACACACACACACCACACACACATTCACACACACACTCCAGTATACTTACCCCGCCGCCATCCCGCTACACCGCTCCCGCCATGGCTCCGCCCACCTCGCGGGGCTCCTGACATGGCTCCGCCCACCTCGCGGGGCTCCCGTCATGGCTCCGCCCCACCACGTGGGGCTCCCGCCATGGCTCCGCCCACCTCGCGGGGCTCCCGCTATGGCTCCGCCCACCTAGCCTGCGCTGACCACAGAGCCTCCTTCCTGCGCTGACCACAGAGCCACTGTCCTCTGCTGACCACAGAGCCTCCTTCCTGCGCTCACCACTCTGCCTCCTTCCTGCGCTCACCACTCTGCCTCCGTCCTGCGCTCACCACTCTGCCTCCGTCCTGCTCTCACCACTCTGCCTCCGTCCTGCGCTCACCACTCTGCCTACGTCCTGCGCTCACCACTCTGCCTCCGTCCTGCGCTCACCACTCTGCCTCCGTCCTGCGCTCACCACTCTGCCTCCGTCCTGCGCTCACCACTGAGCCTCCTTCCTGCGCTGACCACTGAGCCTCCTTCCTGCGCTGACCACTGAGCCTCCTTCCTGCGCTGACCACTGAGCCTCCTTCCTGCGCTGACCACTGAGCCTCCATCCTGCGCTGACCACTGAGCCTCCATCCTGCGCTGACCACTGAGCCTCCATCCTGCGCTGACTACTGAGCCTCGATCCTGTGCTGACCACTGAGCCTCATCCTGTGCTGACCACTCAATCCTGTGCTGACCACTCAGCCGCCGTCCTCTGCTGACCACAGAGCCTCCGTCCCCTGCTGACCACAGAGCCCCCGTCCCTGCTGACCACAGAGCCCCGTCCCCTGCTGACCACAGAGCCCCCGTCCTCTGCTGACCACAGAGCCCCCGTCCTCTGCTGACCACAGAGCCCCGTCCTCTGCTGACCACAGAGCCCCATCCTCTGCTGACCACAGAGCCCCCGTCCTCTGCTGACCACCAGAGCCACCGTCCTCTGCTGACCACAGAGCCGCCGTCCTGCGCTCACCACTCTGCCTCCTTCCTGCGCTGACCACTCTGCCTCCTTCCTGCGCTGACCACTCTGCCTCCTTCCTGCGCTGACCACTCTGCCTCCTTCCTGCACTGACCACAGAGCCGCCGTCCTCTGCTGACCACAGAGCCGCCATACTTTGCTGACCACAGAGCCGCCGTATACAGTGCCAACCACTGAGCCACCATATACAGTGCCAACCACTGAGCCACCATATACAGTGCTAACCACTGATCCACTATATACAGTGCTAACCGCTGAGCCACGATATACAGTGCCAACCACTGAGCCACCGTATACAGTGCTAACCATTGAGCCACCATATACAGTGCTAACCACTGATCCACTATATACAGTGCTAACCACTCAGCCACCATATACAGTGCTAACCACTGAGCCACCATACAGTGCTAACCACTGAGCCACCATACAGTGCTAACCACTGAGCCACCACATACAATGCTAACCACAGAGGCACCATATACAGTGCCAACCACTGAGCCACCATATACAGAGCTAACCACTGAGCCAGCATATACAGTGCTAACCACTGAGCCACCGTATACAGTGCCAACCACTGAGCCACCATATACAGTGCTAACCACTGAGCCAGCATATACAGTGCTAACCACTGAGCCACCGTATACAGTGCCAACCACTGAGCCACCATATACAGTGCCAATCACTGAGCCACCATATACAGTGCCAACCACTGAGCCACCATATACAGTGCCAACCACTGAGCCACCGTATACAGTGCTAACCACTGAGCCACCATATACAGTGCCAACCACTGAGCCACCGTATACAGTGCTAACCACTGAGCCACCATGTACAGTGCTAACCACTGATCCACTATATACAGTGCTAACCACTCAGCCACCATACAGTGCTAACTGCTGACCCACCATATACAGTGCTAACCACTGAGCCACCATACAGTGCTAACCACTGAGCCACCATACAGTGCTAACCACTGAGCCACCATATACAGTGCCAACCACTGAGCCACCATATACAGTGCTAACCACTGAGCCACCGTATACAGTGCTAACCACTGAGCCACCATATACAGTGCCAACCACTGAGCCACCATATACAGTGCTAACCACTGAGCCACCGTATACAGTGCTAACCACTGAGCCAACGTATACAGTGCTAACCACTGAGCCACCGTATACTCTGCTACCCACTGATCCACCATATACAGTGCTAACCACTGAGCCACCATACAGTGCTAACCACTGAGCCACCGTATACAGTGCTAACCACTGAGCCACCATATACAGTGCTAACCACAGAGCCACCATATACAGTGCTAACCACTGAGCCACCATATACAGTGCTAACCACAGAGGCACCATATACAGTGCTAACCACTGAGCCAACAAAAACAGTGCTAACCACTGAGCCACCATATACAGTGCCAACCACTGAGGCACCGTATACAGTGATAACCACTGAGCCACAGTATACAGTGATAACCACTGAGCCACCGTATACAGTGCCAACCACTGAGCCACCGTATACAGTGCTAACCACTGAGCCACCATACAGTGCTAACCACTGAACCACCATATACAGTGCTAACCACTGAGCCACCGTATACTCTGCTACCCACTGAGCGACCTGTATACACACAATTCATTTCACCGCACTCCCCTAACTATTAGTAAATAAACTATATATGGATTTTAGACTACCCGATTCTGTAGAATCGGGCCGCCATCTAGTATTAATATATATATATATATTATATATCACCAGGAGCTACTCCAAAAACGACTCAAAAAAAGGTAGCATTCATTTTTTTTTTTTTTTACTTGCTCTATTTAAGTAGGGTCTGTTCACTTCCTGCCAAGTGCTGTGTTGAATTTGTATTTTAGCTACATGTGGTAAGTTATATAATCACCAGGAACCCATACATTCTAATGTCCTGAATAATATATATCACCAGGAACCCATACATTCTGATGTGCTGAATAATATATATCACCAGGAACACATATATTCTGATGTGCTTAATTATATATATCACCAGAAACCCATAAATTCATGTGCTGAATAAAATATATCACCAGGTACCCACATATTCTGATGTCTTCAATATATATATATATATATATATCACCAGGGGCTCAAGCAATCTAATGTCCTCAATTTATATCACAAGAAACTGATACATTCTGGTATGCTCAATAATATATATCCTCAGGAACCCATAGATTCTGATGTCCTGAATAATATATATCACCAGGAACCCCTACTTTCTGATGTGCTCAATAATATATATCACCAGCAACCCATATATTTTGATGTGCTCAATAATATATTTCAATAGGAACCCATACATTTTGATGTGCTGAATAATGTCTATCAAAAAGAACCCATAGATTCTAATGTCCTATATATATATGATATATATCACCAGGAGCTACTCCAAAAACTACTCAAAAAAGGTAGCATTAATTTTTTTTTTTTGATTGCTCTATTTAAGTAGGGTCTGTTCACTTCCTGCCAAGTGCTGTGTTGAATTTGTATTTTAGCTACATGTGGTAAGTTATATATCACCAGGAGCCCATACATTCTGATGTCCTCAATATATATCAACAGGAACCCATGCACCCTAATGTTCTGAATAATATATATCACCAGGAACCCATACATTCTGATATGCTCACTAATATATATCCCCAGGAACCCATACATTCTGATGTCCTGAATAATATATATCACCAGGAACCCATATATTCTGATGTGCTTAATAATATGGGTTCCAGGTGATATATATATTATTGAGCACATCAGAAAGTATATAACCAGGAACCCATACATTCTGATGTCCTCAATATACATATATATATATGTTACGCTTAGGAGGTGAGGGACTCAGGTAGCTGGATGAAGATGGATGAAGGGGGGCAGGAGAGCCTAATCTGACCCTGATACTGGGGGAGCCTGACTTGCCCTGTTTTCGGAGGTACCTCTAATGGTGAGGAGGTCCGAGCCGCCACCCTTTTCCCTAAGCTCCTGAAAATGCCCTAGGCATAAAGACCCTACTTCCACCCACCAGCCAGGGAACCCAGCAGCTTCATATGAAGAAGAATGCAGCAGCTCTAAAACAACATCTGCACACCAAGGAATCAGCTCAGTAGAGAGCTGAATCAGCGACATCAGGTGGATGGAATCTGACCTATTTATGGCCGAGGTGTGGAGAGCAGACAGCTCAGACACAGCCGCTCAGCTCCCCTGATCCATGAGTTACTTTCACCAAACGTTCAGCAACTTCCACCTGCACAGCCTCACACTGACTGAAGGAAAAAGGCTTAGTTTACTAAACCGGCAGCAGCACCTGTTGGCTGAAGGCAGCCAATACGTGACAATATATCACCAGTGGCTTATACATTTTGATGTCCTCAATATAAATCACCAGAAACCGATACATTCCTACGTGCTCAAAATATATATCACCAGGAACCCATACATTCTGATGTTCTCAATAAATATCACCAAGAACCAATACATCCTGATGTGCTAAATAACATAAATAACCAGGAACCCATTCATTCTGAGGTGATGAACAATATGTATCACCAGGAACCCATACATTCTGATGTGCCCAATAATATATTTCACTAGGAACCCATTCATTTTGATGTGCTGATTAATGTCTATCAAAAAGAACCCATACATTCTAATGTCCTATCTAAAATATAATTGCCGTAGCGCACTTCCGTCATATTCGGCGCTACTTCCGTCGTCGTGGACGTGGCTGCCAAAGTGACGGAAGTGCGTTAGGGACACACACACACCACACACACATTCACACACACACTCCAGTATACTTACCCCGCCGCCATCCCGCTACACCGCTCCCGACATGGCTCCGCCCACCTCGCGGGGCTCCCGCCATGGCTCCGCCCACCTCGCGGGGCTCCCGCCATGGCTCCGCCCACCTCGTGGGGCTCCCGCCATGGCTCCGCCCACCTCACGGGCCTCCCGCTATGGCTCCGCCCACCTAGCCTGCGCTGAACACAGAGCCTCCTTCCTGCGCTGACCACAGAGCCACCGTCCTCTGCTGACCACAGAGCCTCCTTCCTGCGCTCACCACTCTGCCTCCTTCCTGCGCTCACCACTCTGCCTCCGTCCTGCGCTCACCACTCTGCCTCCGTCCTGCTCTCACCACTCTGCCTCCGTCCTGCGCTCACCACTCTGCCTCCGTCCTGCGCTCACCACTCTGCCTCCGTCCTGCGCTCACCACTCTGCCTCCGTCCTGCACTCACCACTGAGCCTCCTTCCTGCGCTGACCACTGAGCCTCCTTCCTGCGCTGACCACTGAGCCTCCTTCCTGCGCTGACCACTGAGCCTCCATCCTGCGCTGTCCACTGAGCCTCCATCCTGCGCTGACCACTGAGCCTCCATCCTGCGCTGACCACTGAGCCTCCATCCTGTGCTGACCACTGAGCCTCCATCCTGTGCTGACCACTCAATCCTGTGCTGACCACTCAGCCGCCGTCCTCTGCTGACCACAGAGCCTCCGTCCCCTGCTGACCACAGAGCCCCCGTCCGCTGCTGACCACAGAGCCCCCGTCCCCTGCTGACCACAGAGCCCCCGTCCTCTGCTGACCACAGAGCCCCCGTCCTCTGCTGACCACAGAGCCCCCGTCCTCTGCTGACCACAGAGCCCCCGTCCTCTGCTGACCACAGAGCCCCCGTCCTCTGCTGACCACAGAGCCGCCGTCCTCTGCTGACCACAGAGCCGCCGTCCTGCGATCACCACTCTGCCTCCTTCCTGCGCTGACCACTCTGCCTCCTTCCTGCGCTGACCACAGAGCCGCCGTCCTCTGCTGACCACAGAGCCGCCGTACTTTGCTGACCACAGAGCCGCCGTATACAGTGCCAACCACTGAGCCACCATATACAGTGCCAACCACTGAGCCACCATATACAGTGCCAACCACTGAGCCACCATATACAGTGCCAACCACTGAGCCACCGTATACAGTGCCAACCACTGAGCCACCGTATACAGTGCCAACCACTGAGCCACCGTATACAGTGCTAACCACTGAGCCACCATATACAGTGCTAACCACTGATCCACTATATACAGTGCTAACCGCTGAGCCACGATATACAGTGCCAACCACTGAGCCACCGTATACAGTGCTAACCATTGAGCCACCATATACAGTGCTAACCACTGATCCACTATATACAGTGCTAACCACTCAGCCACCATACAGTGCTAACCGCTGAGCCACCATATACAGTGCTAACCACTGAGCCACCATACAGTGCTAACCACTGAGCCACCATACAGTGCTAACCACTGAGCCACCATATACAGTGCTAACCACAGAGCCACCATTTACAGTGCTAACCACTGAGCCACCATATACAGTGCTAACCACTGAGCCACCACATACAATGCTAACCACAGAGGCACCATATTACAGTGATAACCACTGAGCCACCATATACAGTGCTAACCACTGAGCCACCGTATACAGTGCCAACCACTGAGCCACCATATACAGTGCTAACCACTGAGCCAGCATATACAGTGCTAACCACTGAGCCACCGTATACAGTGCCAACCACTGAGCCACCATATACAGTGCAATCACTGAGCCACCATATACAGTGCCAACCACTGAGCCACCATATACAGTGCCAACCACTGAGCCACCGTATAACAGTGCTAACCACTGAGCCACCATATAACAGTGCCAACCACTGAGCCACCGTATACAGTGCTAACCACTGAGCCACATGTTACAGTGACTAACCACTGATCCACTATATACAGTGCTAACCACTCAGCCACCATACAGTGCTAACCGCTGACCCACCATATACAGTGCTAACCACTGAGCCACCATACAGTGCTAACCACTGAGCCACCATACAGTGCTAACCACTGAGCCACCATATACAGTGCCAACCACTGAGCCACCATATACAGTGCTAACCACTGAGCCACCGTATACAGTGCTAACCACTGAGCCACCATATACAGTGCTAACCACTGAGCCACCATATACAGTGCTATCCACTGAGCCACCATATACTCTGCTACCCACTGAGCCACCATATACAGTGCCAACCACTGAGCCACCATATACAGTGCTAACCACTGAGCCACCGTATACAGTGCTAACCACTGAGCCAACGTATACAGTGCTAACCACTGAGCCACCGTATACTCTGCTACCCACTGATCCACCATATACAGTGCTAACCACTGAGCCACCATACAGTGCTAACCACTGAGCCACCGTATACAGTGCTAACCACTGAGCCACCATATACAGTGCTAACCACAGAGCCACCATATACAGTGCTAACCACTGAGCCACCATATACAGTGCTAACCACTGAGCCACCATATACAATGCTAACCACAGAGGCACCATATACAGTGCTAACCACTAAGCCAACAAAAACAGTGCTAACCACTGAGCCACCATATACAGTGCCAACCACTGAGCCACCGTATACAGTGATAACCACTGAGCCACCGTATACAGTGATAACCACTGAGCCACCGTATACAGTGCCAACCACTGAGCCACCGTATACAGTGCTAACCACTGAGCCACCATACAGTGCTAACCACTGAACCACCATATACAGTGCTAACCACTGAGCCACCGTATACTCTGCTACCCACTGAGCCACCTGTATACACACAATTCATTTCACCGCACTCCCCTAACTATTAGTAAATAAACTATATATGGATTTTAGACTACCCGATTCTGTAGAATCGGGCCGCCATCTAGTATATATATATATATATATTTATATATCACCAGGAGCTACTCCAAAAACGACTCAAAAAAGGTAGCATTCATTTTTTTTTTTTTTTACTTGCTCTATTTAAGTAGGGTCTGTTCACTTCCTGCCAAGTGCTGTGTTGAATTTCTATTTTAGCTACATGTGGTAAGTTATATATCACCAGGAACCCATACATTCTAATGTCCTGAATAATATATATCACCAGGAACCCATACATTCTGATGTGCTGAATAATATATATCACCAGGAACACATATATTCTGATGTGCTTAATTATATATATCACCAGAAACCCATAAATTCATGTGCTGAATAAAATATATCACCAGGTACCCACATATTCTGATGTCTTCAATATATATATATATATATCACCAGGGGCTCAAGCAATCTAATGTCCTCAATTTATATCACAAGAAACTGATACATTCTGGTATGCTCAATAATATATATCCTCAGGAACCCATACATTCTGATGTCCTGAATAATATATATCACCAGGAACCCCTACTTTCTGATGTGCTCAATAATATATATCACCAGCAACCCATACATTTTGATGTGCTCAATAATATATTTCAATAGGAACCCATACATTTTGATGTGCTGAATAATGTCTATCAAAAAGAACCCATAGATTCTAATGTCCTATATATATATGATATATATCACCAGGAGCTACTCCAAAAACGACTCAAAAAAGGTAGCATTAATTTTTTGAGTCGTTTTTGGAGTAGCTCCTGGTTATATATATCATATATATATATATATAGGACAGTAGAATCTATGTGTTCTTTTTGATTGACATTATTCAGCACATCAAAATGTATGGGTTCCTATTGAAATATATTATTGAGCACATCAAAATGTATGGGTTGCTGGTGATATATATTATTGAGCACATCAGAAAGTAAGGGTTCCTGGTGATATATATTATTCAGGACATCAGAATGTATGGGTTCCTGAGGATATATATTATTGAGCATACCAGAATGTATCAGTTTCTTGTGATATAAATTGAGGACATTAGATTGCTTGAGCCCCTGGTGATATATATATATATATTGAAGACATCAGAATATGTGGGTACCTGGTGATATATTTTTATACAGCACATGAATGTATGGGTTCCTGGTGATATATATAATTAAACACATCAGAATATTGTGTTCCTGGTGATATATATTATTCAGCACATCAGAATGTATGGGTTCCTGGTGATATATATTATTCAGGACATCAGAATGTATGGGTTCCTGGTGATATATATTATTCAGAACATTAGAATGTATGGGTTCCTGGTTATATATAACTTACCACATGTAGCTAAAATACAAATTCAACACAGCACTTGGCAGGAAGTGAACACACCCTACTTAAAGGGAACCAACCACCTCAGATGACGTGTATAAGCTGTTAATACATGTCCCTGGACCCTATGTACACCATTGCAGCTATGTTTTTGCTAAGAATATTGATAACAGCAAACCGAAATAAACAGTTTATAAACTTACATGATTTAGTACTTGAGGGCGTCTCCCTCGGGCTTTAGTACGAGAGGGCTGTGTGTTATGCAGCCTGAGTGGCTTTCCTCCCCCTCCCTCTCTGTTTGCAGGACGTCACATTAGGGCGTGATATTATCTTGGTGTGGGCGGGCACCCAAGGCAGCTCCCGTCTGTGCACGTCTTCTCAGTGACGTCCTGCAAACAGAGAGGGAGGGGGAGGAAAGCCACTCAGGCTGCATAACACACAGCCCTCTCGTACTAAAGCCCGAGGGAGACGCCCTCAAGTACTAAATCATGTAAGTTTATAAACTGTTTATTTCGGTTTGCTGTTATCAATATTCTTAGCAAAAACATAGCTGCAATGGTGTACATAGGGTCCAGGGACATGTATTAACAGCTTATACACGTCATCTGAGGTGGTTGGTTCCCTTTAAATAGAGCAAGTAAAAAAAAAAAAATGAATGCTACCTTTTTTGAGTCGTTTTTGGAGTAGCTCCTGGTGATATATAATATATATATATATATATATATATATACATATATATATATATATATATACACATTAGAATGTATGGGTTCTTTTTGATAGACATTATTCAGCACATCAAAATGAATGGGTTCCTAGTGAAATATATTATTGGGCACATCAGAATTTATGGGTTCCTGGTGATATATATCTGTTTATATATATATATATAATATATTTATATATATATATTAGCTGTCCGAGCCCGTATGCAATACATGCATCGGGTGTCTAGAATATTTTTAAATTTTTTTTTAAGATTTTCAAATAATAATCCAATTATTCCAATGACATCTTATACACAACAATACATATAATTTGTATGGCTGATTTCATTTAAGGAAAATTGAACTATTATGTTGTAAGGGTCTTAGAACACAAAGTAGCAATACTTCTTAATGTGTCAATCGTTTGAATTGATGAATTAACAGTACTAATGTGTGTATCAGCCAGTTTGTGTCAGCCCACCAATCGCGTCAAGATGCCCTTACTCCTGGTGAGTCCTACTCTAACTAAATCCGAATTTATATAATTTAGATATTTTTTATGGCTGGATTTTTCTTAGACTTTTTGAGGATTGTGATGTAAATAATAAAATTTTGTAAATTGATACAGAAGGAGTTACCAGCTACAGACTTGCAGCAATATCCGTGCAATAACAAAAAAACTTGTAGTTAACCTACGGTAAATGGAGTTAACGTAGCTTCAGCAGGTGCATAAGATGCATCCACTAACTAACCACAGGTGACTGCAGTTGATGTGGATGACACTGCCGCAACTATGTTGTCTGCACAAACCGCAAGTTAAGTACAAATTACATATATGCAATTATGAAAATTACAGCAAGTATGTTGTTGGTGAGTCCTTCATGATCAATTATTATCATGTAGTATATTCCTCAACAAAGTGAAAAAATCTAAGAAAAATGGCGTGGTAGAATCTAATTAATAATTTATGTTTGTCCCTATCTATCTAAACATGTGGAACACACCTTGCTAATGAGATGTGTGTGAACAGCCGTCCCACCCGTCTCTTAGCTGTTCACAAAAACCTCTCCCTTTAAAGAATAAGAATCAAATCTCTCAGCACGTAGAGTACTGGAGCTTTAAATAGTGGTTTCTTTCACTCTGTGAGAAAATCAGAATGATACACATCTCAGATGAAATCTGTAATGTGTTTTTCCACAAATATTGTATAAACTATGTACATAAAAAACTAAAAATGTAAAGACTAAACTAATTTTTTTGTTATTTTTTTTTTTTTTGTTTTAAATAGAAAAGGTAAAAAAATAAAATAGGCAAAAGTTCATCCCAAAATATTCCAACAGACAATATTTTTGGTGAAGACTTTCTCACTGTTAGGCACCAATTTGCCTTGAATGCATGAATCCACCACTTTCACCTTCACATTGCATCGTCTCTTCACAAGTGAGAAAGCCACATATAATTGTCCATGACCAAAAACAGGTTCTGGCAAATAAATCCCCACTTTCTCCAATGTTTGGCCTTGTGATTTATTTATGGTCATGGCAAAGGCAGGCTTCACGGGAAATTGTCGACGTCTTAGTTTGAAAGGCAATCCAGTCTCAGATGGACAGAGATCAATTCTTGGAATGAAGACTACATTTCCTTCATCCGAGCCAGAAATTACTTTTGCTTGTATCATGTTGTCAAACAAAGCAATAACAATCATGCGAGTCCCGTTGCAAAGTCCTTTTCTGCTGTTAAAATTACGCAAAAGCATTACAATTGTACCAACTTTTAATTTCAGGAGATGAGAAGGCATTCCTGTTGGTGTTAGTGAATTTAGAAATTCCACTGGATATTGTTCGGTATTTTCCGTCTCATCTGGATCAATGGAATCGTCGCTCATATATTCAATGTATTCTCCAGGAATACAATCCATAACTTTTGAATTGATCAAATCCGCAATGTTGTTAATGAGCGGCAATTGATGGAAAAGCTGCCATTGTCGTGAATATTTAATGCAGCTCTCTACGATGTCTGTCCTTGTTCCATGAGAGATGATAGGAAGACACTGCCGAAAGTCTCCTCCCAGAACAATGACTTTCCCTCCAAAGGGTAATTTATTTTTCTTGGAGGCATCAGTTGTCATGACATCCCGTAATAATTGATCAATTACATGCAAAGCGTATTTTGACAACATAGTAGACTCATCGATGATGAAGAGTTTGGTAGTCTTCAAATGTTGGGCCGCATCAGTATCATTTTTGATTCTTGAAACGGATGTCTCATTAATTGGTATTGGTATGCCATACAGTGAATGGATAGTTCTTCCTCCTTGCAATAGATTAGCAGCAATCCCTGTACTGGCTGCAGGTGACACAACTTCTCCTTCTCCTCTCAGTTCATGAATCAATAGATGATAGAGATATGTTTTCCCACTTCCACCTGGACCGTCAATGAAAAAGCACTTTGGCTTATCACTTGTATCCTCTAAAGCTTTATGGATTGCATTATAGGCCAAACGTTGTTGATCATTTAAGGTAACTTTCATTTCACGTGCTCTTACTAACTCTTCTTCTTTGTTGTATTGAGGACGAATGTGTGGTTTTCTTTTTGGGCGTGGTAGATTAAAATCATTAAAATGTTTTGCATGAAATTTTAAAACATGTTCGACATCAGTCATGGCATATCCTTCACAATGCTCACAATCATCAGTGTCGGGGTGGTAGGCATGGCAGTAATATTGAACGAAGTGTTGTTTAAATTCTTGCCACAACTCCAGGGGATGATTAGGAGGACCAAAGACACATATATATGCAAACATGTCACGGAGCTGTGCAGGCATATTGCGAACACAGGCATCCAATAAAGTTTTTCTCCAAACAGTGTCATCGAAGAGCAATCCAAGGGCTAATGCCGCCTCTTTAAAAGTTGGGTATGTGACTTCCTTAACAGTCTTAAGGTTGTCAAAACTTGTAGCTCCTTTAACATGGAGTAACAACAGCCTTAAATAGTACCGTTCTTGTTCTTGAATACTAACAGTGTAGAGTCTACCAATGACTGAAGCACCTCCTCTCCTTCTAACTTCCCATGCACCTTCTTTCCAAACATAATGCTCAGGAATTTGACGATATAAGTACTCATGAGCATTGGGATCATTCTCATTGAGGACAAAGTAGGCCATGAGTGTTGATTGTCTGTCCATTGAATAACTGATGTTGTCCACAGAATCACCCTCGTGAAAAAAAAGTGATTGTGAATGAGGCAGATGTACTGCAAGACGAATAATGCTGTGAGATTGTCTATGCATTGGGAAAGCAAAGATTCGCCAAGCTGCCTCTGGTGCACTGACATATCTGGAATCCATGAATTTATGATTTTCATCGTGTCTGATGTTGGTTTCACAAATTTCCACATTGGCTTTATCATGACCTTTGTAGACATATTTGAAGAGGTATTTTACGCTCTGAATGGAAGCACATACTTCCACATTAATATGGCACTTATATTTTAATAGAAGGAAAGGGTTATATGGAACCACCCAAGAATTATCAATCATCTTGGAATGGTGTGGAAAAGAAGGTCCTTCGTTTCTTTGATAACTTGGATATGCATCCTCAGGTATAACAGTTTTTGTTTGAAACTTTTTGGGAAAAGCTTTTTTACACTTTCCATTCTCCATACATGAGAATTGGGATTGTGTTGTCCACAGGGGCCATGAATCATGTGTTGCATGACAATTTGATGGAGCACAGGGTAATGTGATGGATCAGGAATTTCAGCCCAAACAGTATTGTCCACTTCCACCTCAGTTCTTAGTTTTGAGTTGGCATCCAGAATAATTAGAATGTGAGCATGTGGTAGGCCTCGCTTTTGAAATTCTATCACATGAACCATAGCACAAACCTTACCAAATAATCCACAATTAATATCTTTCAAAAGGGCTTCAAGTTTAATCCTGAATACACGGGCCACTAAATCCGGTCGATGTTCAGCACGCTGCCATGGGTGTAAATTGGTTGCAATTTCACTCCATTTTGGATTACAGGTCATCGTTATAAAAAGATCTGGTCTTCCAAATTTAGTTACAATCGCCATGGCATCTTGATACCGCTGCTGCATGTTTCGGGGACTTCCCTCAAAGGAAGATGGTAAAATTACCGTCTTGCCAATGGGGATTCCTTTTTCTATGGATTTTCTCAGCAAATGTTCTTGAAGGAGACAATAATCTTCCACTTTCAAATCCTTCTGGTGTTGGCGTATAAAATTTAAACGATTTGCCTCGATTTTTACATAGGCATCCACCAAGTACTGCTGTGTCAGTTTACCACCATTAAGGACAGGATTGAATTCTTTCCGTACTGACAGCAAATAACAGTAATACTGCAGTTGTGTCACCCTGCGAGGATTTTGGCCTTGCTGCTTGAGTGCTTCATGCCACCCTTGCTCTCCATGAGGGAAAAACAATGGATACAGTAATGCATCCAAATTACTGTGTAAAATGCTTATTTGCTGTGTTTTGGGGGCCAACAGATTATTTGGGTCTGGTTTTAGATGTATTAAAATGTCTCTATTAAATGGTGGCTCTCCATCAGCATTTTCAAAGACGACAGCGACTTCATTGACAGTAGGGTTGTTATACCGTCTTGGGTCTTGCTGTCTGTCTTGTTTAATTGCCATGATGATATTGGGCATGTTTGTGCCATGTTCCAATGCTTTGTGTTCTTCTTCTTCCTCCATGTGCCGTAACATTTTGTAGGCTGAAGCAAAGGGATTAATACCTTCCAATTGCTCAGCTGGATTACATTTGAGATTTTCTGGAGACTGTAGGCGTTGTTCAGTAGCAGTAGCACTATCCAAAATATACAGCTGTGCATATGCTGGAACTTGACCTTCAGCGGGGTGGAGAGTTCCAGTTCTATGGTAAATTTCGCAGTGAATCCGGAAACAGTAAGGACCGTGTCCAGGTGGTTGAGAAACACTTGCACCCATGCAAGCAAATGCAAAGGAACTATTAATGCTCCTGATACTGTCCATGAGATTTTTACTATATGGGCTGTCTCCTTTGAGTAAAGTAGTGAAGAGTTCAGGGTACTGAGGTAATGGTACCTTAACTTTGCCCTTGTGACAACAAAGGGAGAACTGTCCATCAGATGGCCTTTCAGCCTCAAAATGTTGTGCTTCACAATGTTCACATAACATATTCATGGGCCCACAGGTATGTTGTAAAATACCGGTATCGTCATCAGTAAAGCCAATAGGGATTGATGACGTAGGTGAAGTGAGCAACAGATGACCTTTTTTGTAGATGCCTACATAAATAAGGCATGGCTGTGTAGAACTGTCAACACATTCAACAAAAGAAGTAGTGACTGGAGACTTCTTACTGAGGGTTTTTTTTTTGCGTAGTTGACGCTGTGAAGCAGCCAAATGGGCCAAACGGCGTTGTTTTGAGGTAGGTGACATAATTTGTAAACGTTTGACTTTAGCCAATTTGTGTCTTGTCATGGCAGAAGCAGTCTTGTCTGTTCTTGTTTTAGAAGAACATTTGCCCTTCACTTTACCCGTGCCAGATGTTGAAGGCAGTTGAGTTTCAGAAAGTGTTGGAGACACAGATATGGACGCCATATCAGAGGTAGATGGTTCTCCTTGCACCGTCACCTGTTGTTGTTTGCGTCTTTTGCGTTCCGCCTCAGCTTTTTTGGCCAACCGACTGCTTCTTTCTTCAGCAGACTCCTTTGCAATTCTTTTATTCAAAGCCTTCTTGACCTTAAGCAAACGGAGACGTTTTGTTTCCGGATCTTCCTGCGCACGCTTCTTGCGCTGGCATGCAGCATTCTTAGCTCTAACAGAGCTTTTTTGTTTGTCAGAGCTCATATTGAGCACAGTACAGAAAAATGTATGCAATAATAGCTACAGTATATTAATTAAGGAAGCAATGAATATACATTCTGCATAGCAATATAGTCAAAGTAGTAATATTTATATTGATAATTTTTATTATATACAATATATCTTTATATATAAATTATATCATAAAAATATATCAAAAAAATATAATATATATATTATTAACTTAAATAAATAATGTATATTATATATTACAATTTATTATGTGTATATATATATATATCTATATATATATATATATATATAGATTCATATATATATATAGATGTAATATTATATATATGTATATGATTAGTATATATATATATATTGTATAAACGAAATAAAAGTGATATATAGTATTTTAATATTTGAAAATAATAATGGATACACAGGGTTAATATAAAAATGACAGTAGTAGACCAATGTTGCAGTATAAATATAATGTAATAGGCCTGTCACACCAGCATGTGTAATTCAAATGTAGATGTTGCAGACTTAAGGATACAAAAACCGCAATTTCCGCAGGTTCCACATAATGGCTCACGTGCGGCATAAATGCAGCATTCCAATGCATTTTTCCTTTGAACTTGCAGTAATTTGCGGAACTTGTGGAACTTGCGGTTTTTGTATATTTTCTCCGCGGTTGCAACTAAACAAAAACCGCAAGTTCCGCAAATTACCGCAAGTTTAAAGGAAAAATACATTTATGCCGCACGTGAGCCATTATGCGGAACTTGCGATTTTTTTTCCCACAAATTCCTCAAAAAAAGGTATTGTGAAAGGTCTCAAAGGCAAGAAAAAAATTAAGATCAAAAGAAGCCACCAAAGAAGTTAATGAAGTAAGGAGCATTATTTACATATAGATGACTAATCGATGTTAAAAGAATTATAAAGAGATAATATAGATTAAATATTCAGCCACTAACATAATTTCAGACAAAAATTTAATATAAGGCTGAAAAAGATTTATATAATTGTGTAACATATAGATCAATAATCTATTTAATACCAATATATACAATATATTTTTATATATAAATAATATCATAAAAATATATCAAAAAAATATATTATATATATTATTAACTTAAATAAATTATGTATATTATATATTTCAATTTATTATAATGTGTATATATATATATATATATATATTATATATATATAATTATATATATATATATATATATATATATATATATATACTAGATGGCGGCCCGATTCTAAAGAATCGGGTAGTCTAGAATCCATATATAGTTGACTTACTAATAGTTAGGGGAGTGCGGTGAAATGAATTGTGTGTATACAGGTGGCTCAGTGGGTAGCAGAGTATACGGTGGCTCAGTGGTTAGCAGTGAGTGCGGTGGCTCAGTGGTTAGCAGTGAGTGCGGTGGCTCAGTGGTTAGCAGTGAGTGCGGTGGCTCAGTGGTTAGCAGTGAGTGCCGTTGCTGAGTGGTTAGCAGTGAGTGCGGTGAGATTGGTCAGCACAGTGGCGTGGGCAGAGTCGGCAGGGCAGCGCCGTGGGCAGAGTGGTCAGCACACACATACATACATACACACACACACACACACACAGACTCCGCTATAGTTAGCACCGACCCTGCATCTTCCCCGCCGGCTGGATCCTGAGTTGACATGTCGCCGCCCGCGGACGACTGGATCCAATATGGCGTTCGGGAAGTTTGGGGAGACTTCTTGGACGCTATATTGGATCCAGTAGTTTGGGGGGTGGCGACATGTCGACTCAGGATCTAGGCGGCTGATGCAGGGCCGGTGGTAAGTATAGCGAAGTGTGTGTGTGTGTGTGTGTGTGTATGTGTGCGGACAAAGTGAGGGAAGTGCGGACAAAGTGAGGGAAGTGACTACATACACACATATATACACATAGTGTACATTGCATATGGAGGGGTGAGGAGAGCGGAGGCTGGAGGGGTGAGGAGAGGGAGGCTGGAGGGGTGAGGAGAGGTGAGGACAGGGGAGGCTGGAGGGTGAGGAGGGGTGAGGACAGGGGAGGCTGGAGGGCAGAGGCTGGAGGGGAGAGCGGTGGCTGGAGGGGAGAGCAGAGGCTGGAGGCTGGAGGGGAGTGCGGAGGGTGGAGGAGAGTGCGGAGGCTGGAGGGGAGTGCGGAGGGTGGAGGGGAGTGCGGAGGGTGGAGGGGAGTGCGGAGGGTGGAGGGGAGTGCGGAGGGTGGAGCGGAGGCTGGAGGGGGGAGCGGAGGCTGGGGGGGAGAGCGGAGGCTGGGGGGGAGAGCGGAGGCTGGGGGGGAGAGCGGAGGCTGGAGGGGAGAGCGGAGGCTGGAGGGGAAAGCGGAGGCTGGAAGGGAGAGCGGAAGCTGGAGGGGAGAGCGGAGGCTGGAGGGGAGAGCGGAGGCTGGAGGGGAGAGCAGAGGCTGGAGGGGAGAGCAGAGGCTGGAGGGGAGAGCAGAGGCTGGAGGGGAGAGCGGAGGCTGGAGGGGAGAGCGGAGGCTGGAGGGGAGAGCGGAGGCTGGAGGGGAGAGGCTGGAGGGGAGGGTGGAGGGGAGAGGCTGGAGGGGAGAGCGGTGGCTGGAGGCTGGAGGGGCGAGCCTGGAGGGGAGAGGGGAGGCTGGAGGGGCGAGGCTGGAGGGGAGAGCAGAGGCTGGAGGGGAGAGGCTGGAGGGGAGAGCAGAGGCTGGAGGGGAGAGGCTGGAGGGGAGAGCAGAGGCTGGAGGGGAGAGGCTGGAGGGGAGAGGCTGGAGGGGAGAGCGGAGGCTGGAGGGCAGAGGAGAGGGGAGGCTGGAGGGCAGAGGACAGGGGAGGCAGGAGAGCAGAGGACAGGGGAGGCTGGAGAGCAGAGGACAGGGGAGGGTGGAGGGCAGAGGACAGGGGAGGCTGGAGGGCAGATGACAGGGGAGGCTGGAGGGCAGAGGACAGGGGAGGGCGGAGGGCAGAGGGGAGGCTGGAGGGGAGAGCAGAGGCTGGAGGGGAGAGCAGAGGCTGGAGGGGAGAGCGGAGGCTGGAGGGGAGAGCGGAGGCTGGAGGGGAGAGCGGAGGCTGGAGGGGAGAGCGGAGGCTGGAGGGGAGAGGCTGGAGGGGAGGGTGGAGGGGAGAGGCTGGAGGGGAGAGCAGAGGCTGGAGGGGAGAGGCTGGAGGGGAGAGCAGAGGCTGGAGGGGAGAGGCTGGAGGGGAGAGCAGAGGCTGGAGGGGAGAGGCTGGAGGGGAGAGCAGAGGCTGGAGGGGAGAGCGGAGGCTGGAGGGGAGAGCGGAGGCTGGAGGGGAGAGCAGAGGCTGGAGGGGAGAGCAGAGGCTGGAGGGGAGAGCAGAGGCTGGAGGGGAGAGCGGAGGCTGGAGGGGAGAGCGGAGGCTGGAGGGGAGAGCGGAGGCTGGAGGGGAGAGGCTGGAGGGGAGGGTGGAGGGGAGAGGCTGGAGGGGAGAGCGGTGGCTGGAGGCTGGAGGGGCGAGCCTGGAGGGGAGAGGGGAGGCTGGAGGGGCGAGGCTGGAGGGGAGAGCAGAGGCTGGAGGGGAGAGGCTGGAGGGGAGAGCAGAGGCTGGAGGGGAGAGGCTGGAGGGAGAGCAGAGGCTGGAGGGGAGAGGCTGGAGGGGAGAGGCTGGAGGGGAGAGCGGAGGCTGGAGGGCAGAGGAGAGGGGAGGCTGGAGGGCAGAGGACAGGGGAGGCAGGAGAGCAGAGGACAGGGGAGGCTGGAGAGCAGAGGACAGGGGAGGGTGGAGGGCAGAGGACAGGGGAGGCTGGAGGGCAGAGACAGGGGAGGCTGGAGGGCAGAGGACAGGGGAGGGCGGAGGGCAGAGGGGAGGCTGGAGGGGAGAGCAGAGGCTGGAGGGGAGAGCGGAGGCTGGAGGGGAGAGCGGAGGCTGGAGGGGAGAGCGGAGGCTGGAGGGGAGAGCGGAGGCTGGAGGGGAGAGGCTGGAGGGGAGGGTGGAGGGGAGAGGCTGGAGGGGAGAGCAGAGGCTGGAGGGGAGAGGCTGGAGGGGAGAGCAGAGGCTGGAGGGGAGAGGCTGGAGGGGAGAGCAGAGGCTGGAGGGGAGAGGCTGGAGGGGAGAGCAGAGGCTGGAGGGGAGAGCAGAGGCTGGAGGGGAGAGGCTGGAGGGGAGAGCAGAGGCTGGAGGGGAGAGGCTGGAGGGAGAGCAGAGGCTGGAGGGGAGAGGCTGGAGGGGAGAGCAGAGGCTGGAGGGGAGAGCGGAGGCTGGAGGGCAGAGGAGAGGGGAGGCTGGAGGGCAGAGGACAGGGGAGGCTGGAGAGCAGAGGACAGGGGAGGGTGGAGGGCAGAGGACAGGGGAGGCTGGAGGGCAGATGACAGGGGAGGCTGGAGGTCAGAGGACAGGGGGAGGGCGGAGGGCAGAGGGGAGGCTGGAGGGGAGAGCAGAGGCTGGAGGGGAGAGCGGAGGCTGGAGGGGAGAGGCTGGAGGGGAGGTGGAGGGGAGAGGCTGGAGGGGAGAGCGGTGGCTGGAGGCTGGAGGGGAGGCGGGAGGGGAGAGCCTGGAGGGGAGAGGGGAGGCTGGAGGGCAGAGGCTGGAGGGGAGAGCGGAGGCTGGAGGGCGAGGCTGGAGGGGAGAGCGGAGGCTGGAGGGCAGAGGCTGGAGGGGAGAGCGGAGGCTGGAGGGCAGAGGCTGGAGGGGAGAGCGGAGGCTGGAGGGCAGAGGCTGGAGGGGAGAGCGGAGGCTGGAGGGCAGAGGCTGGAGGGGAGAGCGGAGGCAGGAGAGCGGAGGCTGGAGGGCAGAGGCTGGAGGGGAGAGCGGAGGCTGGAGGGCAGAGGCTGGAGGGGAGAGCGGTGGCTGGAGGGGGAGGGCGGAGGCTGGAGGGGGAGGGCGGAGGCTGGAGGGGAGGGCGGAGGCTGCAGGGGAGGCTGGAGGGGAGGGTGGAGGGGAGTGCGGAGGGTGGAGGGGAGAGTGGAGGCTGGAGGGGAGGCTGGAGGGCGGAGGCTGGAGAGGGAGAGCAGAGGTGAGAGGGGAGGCGGGAGGTGAGAGGGGAGGCGGGAGGTGAGAGGGGAGGCGGGAGGGGAGAGGCTGGAGGGGATAGCGGTGGCTGGAGGGGAGAAGCAGAGGCTGGAGGGGAGAGCGAGAGGCTGGAGGGGAGAGCAGAGGCTGGAGGGGGAGAGCGGAGGCTGGAGGGCAGAGGCTGGTGGGGAGAGCGGAGGCTGGAGGGCGGAGGCTGGAGGGGAGAGCAGAGGCTAGAGGGGAGAGCGGTGGCTGGAGGGGAGAGCGGTGGCTGGAGGGGAGAGCGGTGGCTGGAGGGGAGAGCGGTGGCTGGAGGGGAAAGCGGTGGCTGGAGGGGAGAGCGGAGGCTGGAGGGCGGAGGATGGAGGGGAGAGCAGAGGTAGAGGGGAGAGCGGAGGCTGGAGGGGAGAGCGGAGGCTGGAGGGAGGAGAGCGGAGGTGGAGGGGAGAGCAGAGGCTGGAGGGGAGAGCGGAGGCTGGAGGGGAGACGGAGGCTGGAGGGGAGAGCGGAGGCTGGAGGAGAGAGCGGAGGCTGGAGGGGAGAGCGGAGGCTGGAGGGGAGAGCGGAGGCTGGAGGGGAGAGCGGAGTCGGGAGGGGAGAGCGGAGGCGGGAGGGGAGAGGCTGCAGGGCAGGGAAGGGTGGAGAGGCTGGGGAGGCAGGGGAGGCTGGAGAGGCTGGGGAGGCAGGAGAGGCTGGAGGGGAGAACGGAGGCTGGAGGGGAGAACGGAGGCTGGAGGGGAGAGCGGAGGCGGAAGGGGAGAGGCTGGAGGGGATAGCGGTGGCTGGAGGGGAGAGGCTGGAGGGGAGAGCAGTGGCTGGAGGGGAGAGCGGAGGCTGGAGGGCGGAGGCTGGAGGGGAGAGCGGAGGCTAGAGGGAGAGCGGAGGCTGGAGGGCGGAGGCTGGAGGGGAGAGTGGAGGCTGGAGGGGAGAGTGGAGGCTGGAGGGGAGAGTGGAGGCTGGAGGGGAGAGCGGAGGCGGGAGCGGAAGCGGGAGGGGAGAGCGGAGGCGGGAGGGGAGAGGCTGCAGGGCAGGGTGGAGAGGCTGAGGAGGGAGGGGAGGCGGGAAGGGAGAGCGGAGGCGGGAGGGGAGAGGCTGCAGGGCAGGGAAGGGTGGAGAGGCTGGGGAGGCAGGGGAGGCTGGAGAGGCTGGGGAGGCAGGAGAGGCTGGAGGGGAGAACGGAGGCTGGAGGGGAGAGCGGAGGCTGGAGGGGAGAGCGGAGGCTGGAGGGGAGAGCGGAGGCTGGAGGGGAGATCGGAGGCTGGAGGGGAGAGCGGAGTCGGGAGGGGAGAGCGGAGGCGGGAGGGGAGAGGCTGCAGGCAGGGAAGGGTGGAGAGGCTGGGGAGGCAGGGGAGGTGGAGAGGCTGGGGAGGCAGGAGAGGCTGGAGGGGGGAACGGAGGCTGGAGGGGAGAACGGAGGCTGGAGGGGAGAACGGAGGCTGGAGGGGAGAACGGAGGCTGGAGGGGAGAGCGGAGGCGGAAGGGGAGAGGCTGGAGGGGATAGCGGTGGCTGGAGGGGAGAGGCTGGAGGGAGAGAGACAGTGGGTGGAGGGAGAGCGGAGGCTGGAGGGCGGAGGCTGGAGGGGAAGCGGAGGCTAGAGGGGAGAGCGGACGCTGGAGGGCGGAGGCTGGAGGGAGAGTGGAGGCTGGAGGGGAGAGTGGAGGCTGGAGGGGAGAGTGGAGGCTGGATGGAGAAGCGGAGGCTGGAGGGAGAGCGGAGGCGCGTAGGGGAAGAGCGGAGGCGGGAGGGGAGAGCGGAGGCGGGAGGGGAGAGGCTGCAGGGCAGGGTGGAGAGGCTGAGGAGGGAGGGGAGGCGGGAGGGGAGAGCGGAGGCGGGAGGGGAGAGCTGCAGGGCAGGGAAGGGTGGAGAGGCTGGGGAGGCAGGAGAGGTGGAGGGGAGAACGGAGGCTGGAGGGGAGAGCGGAGGCTGGAGGGGAGAGCGGAGTGCTGGAGGGAGAGCGGAGGCTGGAGGGGAGAGCGGAGGCTGGAGGGGAGAGCGGAGTCGGGAGGGGAGAGCGGAGGCGGGAGGGGAGAGGCTGCAGGGCAGGGAAGGGTGGAGAGGCTGGGGAGGCAGGGGAGGCTGGAGAGGCTGGGGAGGCAGGAGAGGCTGGAGGGGAGAACGGAGGCTGGAGGGGAGAACGGAGGCTGGAGGGGAGAGCGGAGGCGGAAGGGGAGAGGCTGGAGGGGATAGCGGTGGCTGGAGGGGAGAGGCTGGAGGGGAGAGCAGTGGCTGGAGGGGAGAGCGGAGGCTGGAGGGCGGAGGCTGGAGGGGAGAGCAGAGGCTAGAGGGGAGAGCGGAGGCTGGAGGGGAGAGTGGAGGCTGGAGGGCGGAGGCTGGAGGGGGAGAGTGGAGGCTGGAGGGCGGAGGCTGGAGGGGAGAGCGGAGGCTAGAGGGGAGAGCGGAGGCTGGAGGGCGGAGGCTGGAGGGGAGAGTGGAGGCTGGAGGGGAGAGTGGAGGCTGGAGGGGAGAGCGGAGGCGGGAGCGGAGGCGGGAGGGGAGAGCGGAGGCGGGAGGGGAGAGGCTGCAGGGCAGGGTGGAGAGGCTGAGGAGGGAGGGGAGGCGGGAGGGGAGAGCGGAGGCGGGAGGGGAGAGGCTGCAGGGCAGGGAAGGGTGGAGAGGCTGGGGAGGCAGGGGAGGCTGGAGAGGCTGGGGAGGCAGGAGAGGCTGGAGGGGAGAACGGAGGCTGGAGGGGAGAACGGAGGCTGGAGGGGAGAACGGAGGCTGGAGGGGAGAACGGAGGCTGGAGGGGAGAGCGGAGGCGGAAGGGGAGAGGCTGGAGGGGATAGCGGTGGCTGGAGGGGAGAGGCTGGAGGGGAGAGCAGTGGCTGGAGGGGAGAGCGGAGGCTGGAGGGCGGAGGCTGGAGGGGAGAGCGGAGGCTAGAGGGGAGAGCGGAGGCTGGAGGGGAGAGTGGAGGCTGGAGGGCGGAGGCTGGAGGGGAGAGTGGAGGCTGGAGGGCGGAGGCTGGAGGGGAGAGCGGAGGCTAGAGGGGAGAGCGGAGGCTGGAGGGCGGAGGCTGGAGG
>JARQOC010000003.1:389171133-389178633 GCA_033576535.1 Allobates femoralis
CTGTACAGGACTGTAAGGAAGGGGAGATAGGAGCAGCCTTAGGCTGAAGGCACACTGATCCCTCAAAAACGGCGCGTTTTTGAAGCGCGATATTGATGCGAGTTTGATGCGTGTAATAGTGCTAGTGCGGTGCTAGTGGAGTGCTAGTGGAGTGCTAGTGGGGTGCTAGTGCGGTGCTAGTGCGGTGCTAGTGTGGTGCTAGTATGGTGCTAGTGTGGTGCTAGTGTGGTGCGTTTGAGATTTTTTCATTCCTACTGCGATCCGACAAACTAGCACCCTTCTCCTGGTGTCAAAACTGCACTGATTTGCTGCCACTCATTTGTCAATGGGGTCACTTGTGGGGGAGCTCCAATGTTGAGGCACACAGGGGCTCACCAAACGCGACATGGTGTCAGCTAACAATTTGAGCTCATTTCCATTCAAATTGTTAGCGGACACCATGTCACGTTTGGAAAGCCCCTGTGTACCTCAGCATTGGAGCTCCCCCACAAGTGACCCCATTTTGGAAACTAAACCCCCCACGGAACAAATCTAGATGCATAATGAGCACTTTGAAGCCCCAGGTGCTTCACAAATTGATCCGTAAAAATGAAAAAAATATTTTTCTTCCACAAAAATCTTATTTTTTTATTTTTACGGATCAAATTGTGAAGCACCTGGGGCTTCAAAGTGCTCATTATGCATCTAGATTTGTTCCTTGGGGGGTCTAGTTTCCAAAATGGGGTCACTTGTGGGGAGCTCCAATGCTGAGGCACACAGTGGCTCTCCACACGCGACATGGTGTCCGCTAACAATTCCAATTGTTGGCGGACACCATGTCGCGTATGGAGAGCCCCTGTGTGCCTCAACATTGGAGGTCCCCACAAGTGACCCCATTTTGGAAACTAGACTCCCCCAAGGAACAAATCCAGATGCTGCCACTCATTTGTCAATGGGGTCACTTCTGGGGGAGCTTCAATGTTTAGGCACACAGGGGCTCTCCATACGCAACATGGTGTCCGCTAACAATTGTTAACGGACACCATGTTGCGTATGGAGAGCCCCTGTGTGCCACCAGCATTGCCACCAGCGCAAGGGCAACTGGAAGAGTTGGGGTACAGCACCAGAAAATGGCACCTCCAATGAATGCGCTATTTTCTGGGGTGGCTGTGGGTTGCAATTTGCAGCGTGGGGGGCCCACAACATTTGGATCTCTCCACGATGAGGATTGCAGCCCCCAACTGCCAAGTTGTACCTGGCTGGCAACCAAGAATATGGCAAAGCTCCATGTCAGTTTATTGGTAGAAGTAATAAAAAAAATGACGTGGGGCTTCGCCATATTTTTGGTCCAGCCAGGTACAACTTGGCAGCTACGGACTGCCACCAACCCCCAGCTGCCTCGTTGTACCTGGCTGGCAACCAAAAATACAGCGAAGCCCATTTTTTTATTTCTAGAACAAATTCTAGAAAAAAAATTACGTGGGGCTCCGCCACATTTTTGGTCCAGCCAGGTACAACTAGACAGCCGGGGGCTGGA
The DNA here is from genome assembly GCA_033576535.1 of Allobates femoralis. NCBI lineage: Eukaryota > Metazoa > Chordata > Amphibia > Anura > Aromobatidae > Allobates > Allobates femoralis. The sequence continues at coordinate 389,172,650 of JARQOC010000003.1, forward strand.
ATCCGCAGCATGGAGAGGCCCAAGCATTCTGGGCCCCCCATGCTGCGAATTGAAGCCCGCAGCCGCCCCAGAAAATGGCGCATTCATTGAAGCGCCATTTTCTGGCGCTGTACCCATGCTCTTCCAGTTGCCCTGGGCCGGTGGCAAACTGGGTAATAAAGGGGTTAATGCCAGCTTTTTATTGGCAGCTGGCACTAAGCCCGAGATTCATAATATTGGGCCAATGTTAGACCCGCCATTAGGAATCTCTTGTAAGTAGTCAATAAATACACACAGAGAAAAATCTTTTTATTTGGGAAAAAAAACAAACAAAATTCAGACTCCATCTTTATTAAGAAAGATGCAACGTAGTCCACAACGAAGGTCCCACGATGCTCGATCGCCTCTGCTCCAGAGATTGCAGCAAGGGATCAAGTGTCCTCTTCATACAGCCTCTGGGGTCAGAGTTATGGTGCACTGTATGAAAATGATCTGTCATACAGTACACCATGACTATGATCCCTGAGACTAAAAGAGGACACTTGATACCTTGTTGCATCCATCCACCCATCATCCACGCATGTACACATCCATTCGTGCACACACCCACACATGCAGTCACACATCCATCCATGCACGCATCCACGCACGCACCCACACATCCACTAACCCACGCATCCACACACCCACCAACGCACACATCAACGCACCCACTAACCCACGCATCCACACATCCACTAACCCACTAATCCATGCACCCACACATCCACTAACCCACACACCCATGCATCCACACATCCACGCATCCATACACCCACACATCCACACCCACACATCCACTAACCCACGCACCCATGCATCCACTAACCCACGCATCCACACACCCACTAACCCACGCACCCACACATCCACTAACGCACACATCCACGCACCCACTAACCCACGCATCCACTAACGCACACATCCACGCACCCACTAACCCACGCATCCACACATCCACGCACCCACACATCCACTAACCCACACATCCACTAACATACACATCCACTAACCCACACCCACTAACCCACGCATCCACGCACCCACACATCCACACACATCCTCACACCCACGCACCCACTAACCCACACACCCACGCATCCACAACACCCATGCATCCACACACCCATGCATCCACGCACCCACACACCCACGCACCCACACACCCACACACCCACGCATCCACACACCCACGCATCCACACACCCACGCATCCACACACCCACGCATCCACACACCCACACACATCCTCACCCACGCATCCACACACCCACGCATCCACACACCCATGCATCCACACATCCACTAACCCACGCACCACGCACCCATGCACCCACACATCCACTAACCCACACACCCACGCATCCACACACATCCTCACACCCATGCACCCACTAACCCACGCACCCACGCATCCACTAACCCACGCATCCACTAACCCACGCATCCACACACCCACACACCCATGCATCCACTAACCTACGCATCCACTAACCTACGCATCCACACACCCACGCATCCACTAACCACGCATCCACTAACACACGCATCCACTAACACACGCATCCACTAACACACGCATCCACTAACACACGCATCCACTAACACACGCATCCACTAACCCACGCACCCACACATCCACGCACCCACACATCCACGCACCCACACACCCACGCATCCACGCACCACGCATCCACTAACCCACGCATCCACATACCCACGCATCCACATACCCACGCATCCACACACCCACGCATCCACTAACCCACGCATCCACTAACCCACGCATCCACGCACCCATGCACCCACACATCCACTAACCCACACCCACTAACCCACGCATCCACGCACCACACATCCACACACATCCTCACACCACGCACCCACTAACCCACACACCCACGCATCCACACACCCATGCATCCACACACCCATGCATCCACGCACCCACACACCCACGCATCCACACACCCACGCATCACACACCCACGCATCCACACACCCACACACATCCTCACCCACGCATCCACACACCCACGCATCCACACACCCATGCATCCACACATCCACTACCCACGCACCACTAACCAGGCACCCACACACCCACGCATCCACGCACCCATGCACCCACACATCCACTAACCCACACACCCACGCATCCACACACATCCACACACCATGCACCCACTAACCCACGCACCCACACACCCACGCATCCACTAACCCACGCATCCACTAACCCACGCATCCACACACCCACACACCCATGCATCCACTAACTACGCATCCACACACCCACGCATCCACTAACCACGCATCCACTAACCCACGCATCCACTAACACACACGCATCCACTAACACACGCATCACTAACACACGCATCCACTAACACACGCATCCACTAACACACGCATCCACTAACACACGCATCCACTAACCCACGCACCCACACATCCACGCACCCACACATCCACGCACCCACACACCCACGCATCCACGCACCACGCATCCACGCACCCACACATCCACATAACCCACGCATCCACATACCCACGCATCCACACACCACGCATCCACTAACCCACGCATCCACTAACCCACGCATCCACGCACCATGCACCCACACATCCACTAACCCACGCACCCACGCATCCACACACATCCACACACCCACGCATCCACGCACCCACCATCCACTAACCCACGCATCCACATACCCACACATCCACGCACCCACACATCCACTAACCCACGCATCCACTAACCCCGCATCCACAACACCCATGCATCCACACACACCACGCATCCTCACACCACGCATCACTCACACCCACGCACCCACTAACCACACACCCACGCATCCACACACCCACGCACCCACTAACCATGCACCCACGCATCCACTAACCACACATCCACTAACCCACACACCCACACATCCACTAACCCACACATCCACTAACCCACACACCACGCATCCACACACCCACTAACCCACGCATCCACTAACCACGCATCCACAACCCACGCACCCACTAACCCATGCACCCACGCATCACTAACCCACACATCCACTAACCCACACACCCACACATCCACTAACCCACACATCCACTAACCCACACACCACGCATCCACACACCCACTAACCCACGCATCACTAACCACGCATCCACGCACCCATGCACCCACACATCCACTAACCACACCCACTAACCCACGCATCCACGCACCCACACATCCACACACATCCTCACACCCACGCACCACTAACCCACCACCCACGCATCCACACACCCATGCATCCACACACCCATGCATCCACGCACCCACACACCCACGCATCCACACACCCACGCATCCACACACCCACGCATCCACACACCCACACACATCCTCACCCACGCATCCACACACCCACGCATCCACACACCCATGCATCCACACATCCACTAACCCACGCACCCACTAACCCAGGCACCCCACACCCACGCATCCACGCACCCATGCACCCACACATCCACTAACCCACACACCCACGCATCCACACACACCTCACACCCATGCACCACTAACCCACGCACCCACACACCCACGCATCCACTAACCCACGCATCCACTAACCCACGCATCCACACACCCACACACCCATGCATCCACTACCCTACGCATCCACACACCCACGCATCCACTAAACCCACGCATCCACTAACCCACGCATCCACTAACACACGCATCCACTAACCACGCATCCACTAAAACACCCATCCACTAACACACGCATCCACTAACCCACGCACCCACACATCCACGCACCCACACATCCACGCACTCACACCCCACGCATCCAGCACCCACGCATCCACGCACCCACACATCCACTAACCCACGCATCCACATACCACGCCACTAACCCACACACCCACGCATCCACTAACCCACGCATCCACACACCCACGCATCCACGCACCCAGCACCCACACCATCCACACCCACGCATCCACCACCCACACATCCACACACCCACCACCACCACACACCACTAACCAGCATCCACAACCCACAGCATCCACACCCACATCCACAACCCACGCATCCACTAACCCACGCACCACTAACCCACGCATCCCACACACCCACGCATCACACCCACACCACCCACGCATCCACACACCCACCACCCACCACACCCACGCATCCACACACCCACCATCCACTAACCCATGCACCCAGCATCCACTAACCCACACATCCACTAACCCACCACCCACGCATCCACTAACCCACGACCCACTACCCACTAACACCACGCATCCACACACACCCACCCACATCACACCCACGCATCCACAACCCACGCATCCACACCACCCATCCACACCACTAATCCCACACCCACTCCACACACCCACGCATCCACACCACGCATCCACTAACCACACCACCACTAACCCCACGCATCCACTAACCCACGCATCCACAAACCCACCACCCACCACCCACGCACACCACACATCCACACCACCACCAACCCACGCCATCCCACGCACCCACGCATCCACACACCCACACATCCACTAACCCACCATCCACTAACCCACGCATCCACACACACCACCATCCACTAACCCACGCATCCACTAACCCACGCATCCACACATCCACACATCCACTAACCCACACATCCACTAACCCACACATCCACTAACCCACACATCCACTAACCCACACACCCACGCATTCACACACCCACACATCCACTAACCCACGCATCCACTAACCCACGCACCCACACATCCACACATCCACTAACCCACACATCCACTAACCCACACATCCACTAACCCACACATCCACTAACCCACACACCCACGCATTCACACACCCACAAAACCACTCACTCATTCAATCATTGATTGATTCATTCATTCATACGGTACTTACCTCGGGACGGAGCAGCACTGGAGGAGGGGCGTTCCAGCGAGGAGAGGAGGCAGAGCGGCGGCTACACCGGCGGGATCGGACACGAGGATCGAGGAGCGGTGAGACCGAACACGGGGATCGGGGGGGGGAGGAGTGGGAGGTCATCGGCATCCGACCCCGCCCCTGCCACTGCCACTGTCCCCAGCAGCGCGGCGGCTGAAGCCGCAAACAGACCCGACATCGTGGGGGCCATCCAGAGGAGGGGGAGGCCAGAGGAGGGGGAGGCCAGAGGAGGGGTAGGTCATCGCGGCGGGTTATCAGGTCCCGGCATCGGGCGTGGGGGGCAGTGACAGGTGGGGGCCATCTTGAGAAGGGGAAGGCCTGAAGGAGGGGGAGGGCATCCGTCCCCAACGCCAGCAGCGCGGCGGGGGAAGCCGCACACAGGTCCCGGCTGTCACAGAGATCACAGCCGGGATCACAACATTGATTTCTATTGGTAGCTCATGCGTGCAACTGGCATGCAGTCGCAGCATGCCGCGACTGAAACTCGCTTTGCGAGTTCAATGCTTAAAATGCGCACCAGTGTGCCCGACATCATAGAAAATCACTTGTCCTTGTGCAATGCGAGTTTATCTCGCATTGCACTCTTGCGAGGCACTGGGATCATGTCGGATAATGTGCCTTCAGCCTTACAGTGAATCCAGCACCATCCTCAGAGCTTAGTTCACCCAGCTTTCCGCAGAGCTGTAATCCTAAGCTTTTTCTTATTTTTGGCACTAGTCTACCAAATAATTTTGGTGCCATTTTTCCACAAAAAATTTCCTGTGCCAGTGCGTTGCTGTACGGTGTCCTGCCTGCAGCTCGCACGGTACTTGTAAACTTGCACGCAGCCAGCACCGCAGCCTAACAGTGCCTGGTTCTGCGTACTAAACAATTTTTTCCTGTGCCAGTGCGTTGCTGTACGGTGTCCTGCCTGCAGCTCGCACGGTACTTGTAAACTTGCACGCAGCCAGCACCGCAGCCTAACAGTGCCTGGTTCTGC
>JARQOC010000003.1:389183633-389235499 GCA_033576535.1 Allobates femoralis
CATGTGTGTGCTGTGTCCATGATGCATGTGTGTGATGTGTCCATGATACATGTGTGTGCTGTATGCATGATGCATGTGTGTGCTGTGTGCATGATGTATGTGTGTCCTGTGTGCATGATGTATGTGTGTCCTGTGTGCATGATGTATGTGTGTCCTGTGTGCATGATGTATGTGTGTCCTGTGTGCATGATGTATGTGTGTCCTGTGTGCATGATGTATGTGTGTCCTGTGTGCATGATGTATGTGTGTCCTGTGTGCATGATGTATGTGTGTCCTGTGTGCATGATGCATGTGTGTCCTGTGTGCATGATGTATGTGTGTGCTGTGTGCATGATGCATGTGTGTGCTGTGTGCATGATGCATGTGTGTCCTGTGTGCATGATGTATGTGTGTCCTGTGTGCATGATGTATGTGTGTCCTGTGTGCATGATGTATGTGTGTCCTGTGTGCATGATGTATGTGTGTCCTGTGTGCATGATACATGTGCTTGAAGGTATGCTGTGTGCATGATGCATGTGCGTCCAGGTGTGCTATGTACATGATGCATGTGTGTGCAAGTGTGCTCGCTCCATCCTGCCCCCCCCCATCCTGCTCCTCCGGCTCCATCCTTCCTCGCTCGCTCCATCCTGCCCTGCTCACTCCATCCTGCCCCCCGCCACCATCCTGCTCCTTTGGCTCTATCCTGCCCCGCTCACTCCATCCTGCCCCGCTCCCCACTATCCAACCCTACCCCCCCTGCCACCATCCTTCTCCGCCTCCATCCTGCCCGCTCCCTCCATCCTGCCCCCCCTCCGCCCCCCATCCTGCCCTGCACCCCGGCTCCATCCTGCACACCTGCCATCCTGCCCCCCGACACAATCCCGCCACTCCCCCCCGGCACCATCGTCACATAGTGACAAAGCCACCGCGATTTCGGGGTCCGACACGATTTTGCCTACGGCAATTATAGAGTAGATATATATATATATATATATACAGGACAGGGGTTATGGCACTCTGCAGTATATCTACTCTATAATTGCCGTAGGCATTTTCGTGTCGGACCCCGAAAACGCCGTGGCTTTGTCACTAATGGTACCTTTACACGCCGCCACGGCAGGCTGGATACATCGCGCTACAGGCTACAAATGTAGCTTGTAGCGTCAATGTAGCCCGTCGTAGCGGCGTCTGAAGACGTGACGCTACAGCCGGCGACAGATACATCTGTTTATGGGCTCTGCTCGAAAACAGATGGCTATATCGCCGATGGTAGCGAGCTGTATCGGCGTGTAAAGAAGCAACGGAAGGGAACTCTGGACACCCGGGGCTGTAGCTGCAATGTAGCTAAGGCGTGACCTCGGCTCCATGTTACCGCGCCCCATGTGCGATCATTGGTGGAAGCTGCTGCATGACGATTGGTAGTCGCTGCATAGGGAGGCATATTTAAAGGAGCTGACGAGTCACACTACACAATCGCTCGAGCGTGCTGTATTACTCAGCCTCCTGCGATGCCTGCCCAATCAGGATGTTATTGCTTCGTCCTATCAGCGTACGGAAGTCTTGTAATCCACAATTGGAGCACGCCTATGTGCTGTCCCTGCTGCACCAGGTCCGCCCATAGTAGCTGGTTGTAGCGGTGTGTAAATGAGCAACAGCTGGCTACTTGAGACACCCGGCGATGTAGCTAGCTATAGATGTAGCGTGGCGTAGCGCACCTTGTGGCGGCGTGTAAAGAGGGTGCGTTGACCGTTTGTAGCCGTTTGAGCGTGCTCGTGCACGTGAAGTAGCGCGATGTATCCAGCCTGCCGTCGCGGCGTGTAAAGGTACCATAAGTGACGTCACCACACGCGAGCAATGGCCGCGAAGCGGCCATTGAGAGTCGCTGGCCGAAAATAGGACCAGAGGCTCGGCCACAAACTTAGCGATTTACCACTGAGGTAGCGCGAGCAATGGCCGCGAGGCCATTGCGAGTCGCTACCTCAGCCGCCGCACCTGCCGCAAGTCCCCCTATACTTTCTATATGCTCTTAATACTGTTATTAATGCTCATAATACTGCTAATAATGCTATTAATACTGCTATTACTGCTAATAATAATGCTATTGCTAATATTATTGCTATTGATGATGCGATTATTTATTTAACAATCTTTAAAAAAACAATAAACATATTCTAGACACCCGATGCATTTGCATCGGGCTCACAGCTAGTATATATATATATATATATATATTATATATATAAAAATAGAGATATATATACACGTCCACAATACAAAGAATGGGAAGATATACGCCTGCTTTGTGGACTTTAAAAAGGCCTTCGATTCGGTGTGGCACCCGGGCTTATTCCTGAAACTGCTGGAGAGCGGAATAGGAGGAAAGACCTACGATGTCATCAAAAGCTCCTACACCGAGAACCTCTGCAGTGTGAGTGTGAACGGCAAAAGAACGGATTATTTCCAACAGAGCCGTGGAGTCAGACAAGGCTGCAGCCTAAGTCCAACGCTCTTTAATATCTATATCAACGAGCTGGCTACCGCCCTGGAATCCTCCACCGCACCAGGTCTCACCCTCCATGACGCTCAGGTGAAATTCTTGCTGTACGCAGATGACCTGCTGCTGTTGTCACCAACCGAGAAAGGCCTCCAAGACAACCTGAAAATCCTAGAGAAATTCAGCTCCACCTGGGCCCTACCGGTCAATCTAAAGAAAACCAACATCATGGTGTTCCAGAGGAGAAGGAGAAGATCAGACCAGCACCCATCATTTGTCCTCAACAACTGCGACCTCACAGGAACAGACAAATATACCTACCTGGGCCTAGAGATTCAACAGTCAGGGAGCTTCAAACAAGCCATTCAGACCCTGAAAGACAAGGCCTGCAAAACCTTCTATGCCATCCGAAGGAAACTCTACCATCTGAAGCCACCAGTGAGGGTCTGGCTAAAAATCTTTGACTCTATCATCGCCCCAATCCTCCTGTATGGCAGTGAAGTCTGGGGTCCTCACACCTACCCAGACTGGTCAAGGTGGGACTCCAGTCCAACAGAAATATTCCACCTGGAATTCTGTAAGCATCTTCTCCAGGTCCACCGGAGCACCTCCAACAGCGCCTGTCGGGCCGAGCTGGGCAGATTCCCTCTACACCTAACGGTTCTAAAGAGGGCGCTGTCATTCCGGGCTCACCTACATAGGAGCAATCCAAGCTCCCATCACCATAAAGCCCTGATACATATAGGTGAAACAGGAAAACCAGGACCTTCGGAACAGCCCAGCCAAACCCAACACAACCGGAACACCAATCACAACCTGACAAAAGCCGGAATCAGGAAGATGGTAGACGAAGGCCAAGAGAAGTATGTCAGTGACTGGAAGAACGATATCTTCAGCTCACAGAAACTGACCATGTACCGGAGCCTACAGAGAGACTACAAACTGGCCCCATATCTGGAGAAACTCCCGGATCCCAGAGACCGCAAGATCCTGAGCCGATATAGACTCAGTGCCCACAGTCTGGCCATCGAGTCCGGCCGACACAGGCAGAGATACAAGCCCAGGGAGGAAAGACTGTGCCAACACTGTGACCAGGAGGCCCTGGAGGACGAAACCCACTTCCTGCTACACTGTTCCAAATACTCAGCAGTGAGGGACACTCACTTCAGGAGACTCTCACATCTCTTCCCGGACTTCATCACCATGAAGGAGGAAGAAAAAACATCTATCCTGCTGGGAGAAGAAGAGAGAGCAGTGGAGATAGCAGTGCGGTATGTGAGCGAATGCCATAGACTGCGAGAAAAAGAGCTATGATGCCATGGACTCTATAGCCTCCACATTGGATCTGCCCCCATCCACCTTTCCTAAGCCATGGACTATAGCCCCCACCCTGACTTGCCCCATCCACCTTCCCTATGCCATGGACTATAGGCCCCCCATCCTGGCTCCATCCCATCCACCTTCCCTACAGCTCCTACCCAACATCCCCACAGTCCCTATCTCTATTCCCTTTATACAATTGCTTTGGCAAAACTGAGATGTATTTGGTCCTGCCAATAAAGCTTCTTTGAATCTTGAATCTTGAATCTTGAATCTATATATTAATATACAATATATATATATATATACCGTATATACTCGTGTATAAGCCGAGTTTTTCAGCCCAAAATTTGGGCTGAAAAGTCCCCCCCTCGGCTTATACACGAGTCATATACGGGGGGGCTGTGTCCCGGGGGCTGTGGAGGCTGGAGGAGGCGGGGGGGGGGGGCTGCTGTATGAGCGGCCCCGTCACGTGGGGCCCTCATTATATATGCACTGCTTCCCCCTGTCAATCAGCGGGGGAAGCAGTGCATATGGCCCCCCAAAAGCTGGCACTGTCCCCCCTTGGAAGGGCCCCTCCCCGCTGCTTATACATTACCATCCCGGTGTTCTGATCGGCGCCGCTCCTCGGTGCTGCGTCTTCATCCTCCCGTCCGCGCTCACTGCATCCATCCGGGTTCTCCGGCTGTCGCAGCGATATGATGTCATCGCGCGCGCGGAGTCGACGCAGCGAGAGTCCCCAGGTGCGCAGCGATAGAACCGGGACTGGGATGATAAGCAGCGGGGGAGGCTACAAGGGGGGACAGATGACAGCGGGAGGCTAAGTATGGACGGGGGCCTCAGGGACACCCGGGGGCTGTGGTACCCCCAGGGGGGGACCTGTTGGTACCCCAGGGGGCTGCTGGACCCCTGGGGGCTGTTGGTACCCCCTGGGGGCTGTCTGGGGTACCCCAGGGGGCTGCTGGGTACCCCTGGGGGCTGTTGGTACCCCCAGGGGGCTGTTGGTACCCAGGGGCTGCTGGTACCCCTGGGCTGTGGTACCCCCAGGGGGCTTGCTGGGTACCCCCAGGGGGCGGTACCCAGGGCTGTTGCTATATGTACCCCTGGGGGCCTGCTGTATATCACTGGGGCTGCTGTATACTACCACTGGGGCTGCTGGGGCTCCTGTATACTACCACTGGGGCTGCTGTATACTACTGCTGGGGCTCCTGTATACTACCACTGGGGCTGCTGGGGCTCCTGTATACTACCACTGGGGCTGCTGGGGCTCCTGTATACTACCACTGGGGCTGCTGTATACTACCACTGGGGCTGCTGGGGCTCCTGTATACTACCACTGGGGCTGCTGGGGAATCTGTATACTACCACTGGGGCTGCTGGGGCTCCTGTATACTACCACTGGGGCTGCTGGGGAATCTGTATACTACCACTGGGGCTGCTGGGGAATCTGTATACTACCACTGGGGCTGCTGTATACTACCACTGGGGGCCTGTATACCACACTGCTGGGGGCTGTATACCTGTGCTGGGGTCCACCCTCGGCTTATACACGAGTCAATAGGTTTTTCCAGATTTTTGGGGCAAAAGTAGGGGGGTCGGCTTATACACGGGTCGGCTTATACACGAGTATATACGGGTACTAATCATATACATATATATAATATGACATGTATATATATATATTAATCTATATCTATATATCTATATCTATATATCTATATATTATATATTATATTATATTATATATATATATATATAATAATTATGAATATATCAATAAATAATCGATTATATTGGCCAAAAAGATATCTTAGCTGATATTGTAGGGATGAGGTTCCAGCACATTATATATTTACAATTTATTGTAATGTATATATATTATATATATATAATATTATATATATATATATATATATATATATATATATTATATATATATATAATTATATATATATATATATATATTAATTATAATATACAATATATATATAATATACTAATCATATACAACCGCGGCTGACTGCGGTTTTTTTCGCGGCCGCACTTGCCACAAGTGCAAAACCGCACTTGCCGCACCTGCCGCAAGTCCCCCTATACTTTCTATGGGGATTACTGCAACCGCGCCTCAAGTGTAACCGCATCTGCCGCGTTTGCCGCATAACCGTTACACTTGCGGCGCGGTTGCGGTAATCCCCATAGAAAGTATAGGGGACTTGCGGCAGGTGCGGCGGCTCAGGCAGCGACTCGCAATGGCCTCGCGGCCATTGCTCGTGCTACACAGCGACTCGCAATGGATCCCCATAGAAAGTATAGGGGGACTTGCGGCAGGTGCGGCGGCTCAGGCAGCGACTCGCAATGGCCTCGCGGCCATTGCTCGCGCTACACAGCGACTCGCAATGGATCCACATAGAAAGTATAGGGGGACTTGCGGCAGGTGCGGCGGCTGAGGCAGCGACTCGCAATGGCCTCGCGGCCATTGCTCCGCTACATGAGCGGTAAATCGCTAACTTTGTAGCCGAGCCTCTGGTTCGATTTTTGGCCAGCGACTCGCAATGGCCGCGAAGCGCACGTGGTGACGTCACAGAGTGACAAAGCCACGGTCTTTTTCGGGGTCCGACACGGAAGTGCCTACGGCAATTATATAGTAGATATCACCAGTGAAAGGCTTGAATGCCTCGTCCCTCACTCTCCCCTCTCTTGTTGTCCAGTCTATGTCTACTTCCCATTTTTTCTTATCTCTGCCTTTTGTCTTTTTCCTTTCTTTTAAGTTTCTATTTGATTGCTTAATGGTATATCTCACGATTTTTATGTGGTTGCTATACATAAGAGTGAGACTGGCTGCCTGTGATAGATCGATAGGCGATAACATATGGAATCCGAAAATAGGGTCTCTGATGCAAGACTTGCAGAGAGATTTAAAGAGCAATCACAACTGGAAGTTTGATCCTCTCCCTTCTGCAAAACGTTGGTTGGTAAACAGAGGGAGATTTTCGGGAGGGATCAGAGATGTTTCTAGTGTTTTTATTTCTTCCTTCCAACTTTTTTTTTTTTCTTTCTTTTTTGTTCATAGGATGTAATTTCCTTGTAAACTAATTGAGTTTTTGTACAAGTGCCTTTTAAGGTTACGGAATTGTTATACTTACACTGCGTGTTCTTTGTTTATATAAATTGAAAATTGATAAAATAAAGAATTTTAAAAAAAAAAGAATATCACCAGGGGCTCAAGCAATCTAATGTCCTCAATTTATATCACAAGAAACTGATACATTCTGGCATGCTCAATAATATATATCCTCAGGAACCCATACATTCTGATGTCCTGAATAATATATATCACCAGGAACCCCTACTTTCTGATGTGCTCAATAATATATATCACCAGCAACTCATACATTTTGATGTGCCCAATAATATATTTCACTAGGAACCCATACATTTTGATGTGCTGAATAATGTCTATCAAAAAGAACCCATACATTCTAATGTCCTATATATATATATATATATATATATATATATATCTCCAGGAGCTACTCCAAAAACGACTCAAAAAAGGTAGCTTAATTTTTTTTTTTTCACTTGCTCTATTTAAGTAGTGTCTGTTCACTTCATGCCAAGTGCTGTGTTGAATTTGTACTTTAGCTACATGTGGTAAGTTATATATCACCAGGAGCCCATACATTCTGATGTCCTCAATATATATCACAAGGAACCCATACACCCTAATGTTCTGAATTATATATATCACCAGGAACCCATACATTCTGATATGCTCAATAATATATATCCCCAGGAACCCATACATTCTGATGTCCTGAATAATATATATCACCAGGAACCCATATATTCTGATGTGCTCAATATATATATCACCAGGAACCCATACTTTCTGATGTGCTCAATAATATATATCACCAGGAACCCATACATTCTGATGTCCTGAATAATATATATCACCAGGAACCCCTACTTTCTGATGTGCTCAATAATATATATCACCAGCAACCCATACATTTTGATGTGCTCAATAATATATTTCAATAGGAACCCATACATTTTGATGTGCTGAATAATGTCTATCAAAAAGAACCCATAGATTCTAATGTCCTATATATATATGATATATATCACCAGGAGCTACTCCAAAAACGACTCAAAAAAGGTAGCATTAATTTTTTTTTTTTGCTTGCTCTATTTAATAGGGTCTGTTCACTTCCTGCCAAGTGCTGTGTTGAATTTGTATTTTAGCTACATGTGGTAAGTTATATATCACCAGGAGCCCATACATTCTGATGTCCTCAATATATATCAACAGGAACCCATACACCCTAATGTTCTGAATAATATATATCCCCAGGAACCATACATTCTGATGTCCTGAATAATATATATCACCAGGAACCCATATATTCTGATGCGCTTAATAATATGGGTTCCAGATTATATATATATTATTGAGCACATCAGAAAGTATATAACCAGGAACCCATACATTCTGATGTCCTCAATATACATATATATATATGTTACGCTTAGGAGGTGAGGGACTCAGGTAGCTGGATGAAGATGGATGAAGGGGGGCAGGAGAGCCTAATCTGACCCTGATACTGGGGGAGCCTGACTTGCCCTGTTCTCGGAGGTACCTCTAATGGTGAGGAGGTCCGAGCCGCAACCCTTTTCCCTAAGCTCCTGAAAATGCCCTAGGCATAAAGACCCTACTTCCACCCACCAGCCAGGGAACCCAGCAGCTTCAAATGAAGAAGAATGCAGCAGCTCTAAAACAACATCTGCACACCAAGGAATCAGCTCAGTAGAGAGCTGAATCAGCGACATCAGGTGGATGGAATCTGACCTATTTATGGCCGAGGTGTGTAGAGCAGACAGCTCAGACACAGCCGCTCAGCTCCCCTGATCCATGAGTCACTTTCACCAAACGTTCAGCAACTTCCACCTGCACAGCCTCACACTGACTGAAGGAAAAAGGCTTAGTTTACTAAAATGGCAGCAGCACCTGTTGGCTGAAGGCAGCCAATACGTGACAATATATCGCCAGTGGCTTATACATTTTGATGTCCTGAATATAAATCACCAGAAACCGATACATTCCTACGTGCTCAAAATATATATCACCAGGAACCCATACATTCTGATGTTCTCAATAAATATCACCAAGAACCAATACATCCTGATGTGCTAAATAACATAAATAACCAGGAACCCATTCATTCTGAGGTGATGAACAATATATATCACCAGGAACCCTTTAGTTATGATGTCCTATATATATATTATATATATATTATATATATATATATATATATATAAACAGATATATATCACCAGGAACCCATAAATTCTGATGTGCCCAATAATATATTTCACTAGGAACCCATTCATTTTGATGTGCTGAATAATGTCTATCAAAAAGAACCCATACATTCTAATGTCCTATATATATATGTATATATATATATATATATTTATATATCACCAGGAGCTACTCCAAAAACGACTCAAAAAAGGTGGCATTAATTTTTTTTTTTTTACTTTCTCTATTTAAGTAGGGTCTGTTCACTTCCTGCCAAGTGCTGTGTTGAATTTGTATTTTAGCTACATGTGGTAGTTATATATAACCAGGAACCCATACATTCTAATGTTCTGAATAATATATATCACCAGGAACCCATACATTCTGATGTCCTGAATAATATATATCACCAGAAACCCATACATTCTGATGTGCTGAATAATATATATCACCAGGAACACATATATTCTGATATGTTTAATTTATATATCACCAGGAACCCATACATTCATGTGCTGAATAAAATATATCACCAGGTACCCACATATTCTGATGTCTTCAATATATATCACCAGGGGCTCAAGCAATCTAATGTCCTCAATTTATATCACAAGAAACTGATACATTCTGGTATGCTCAATAATATATATCCTCAGGAACCCATACATTCTGATGTCCTGAATAATATATATCACCAGGAACCCTACTTTCTGATGTGCTCAATAATATATATCACCAGCAACCCATACATTTTGATGTGCTCAATAATATATTTCAATAGGAACCCATACATTTTGATGTGCTGAATAATGTCTATCAAAAAGAACCCATAGATTCTAATTTCCTATATATATATATGATATATATCACCAGGAGCTACTCCAAAAACGACTCAAAAAGGTAGCATTAATTTTTTTTTTTTTTTTGCTTGCTCTATTTAAGTAGGGTGTGTTCACTTCCTGCCAAGTGCTGTGTTGAATTTGTGTTTTAGCTACATGTGGTAAGTTATATATCACCAGGAGCCCATACATTCTGATGTCCTCAATATATATCAACAGGAACCCATACACCCTAATGTTCTGAATAATATATATCACCAGGAACCCATACATTCTGATATGCTCACTAATATATATCCCCAGGAACCCATACATTCTGATGTCCTGAATAATATATATCACCAGGAACCCATATATTCTGATGTGCTTAATAATATATATCACCTGGAACCCATACTTTCTGATGTGCTCAATAATATATATAACCAGGAACCCATACATTCTGATGTCCTCAATATACATATATATATATATGTTACGCTTAGGAGGTGAGGGACTCAGGTAGCTGGATGAAGATGGATGAAGGGGGGCAGGAGAGCCTAATCTGACCCTGATACTGGGGGAGCCTGACTTGCCCTGTTCTCGGAGGTACCTCTAATGGTGAGGAGGTCCGAGCCGCCACCCTTTTCTCTAAGCTCCTGAAAATGCCCTAGGCATAAAGACCCTACTTCCACCCACCAGCCAGGGAACCCAGCAGCTTCAAATGAAGAAGAATGCAGCAGCTCTAAAACAACATCTGCACACCAAGGAATCAGCTCAGTAGAGAGCTGAATCAGCGACATCAGGTGGATGGAATCTGACCTATTTATGGCCGAGGTGTGGAGAGCAGACAGCTCAGACACAGCCGCTCAGCTCCCCTGATCCATGAGTCACTTTCACCAAACGTTCAGCAACTTCCACCTGCACAGCCTCACACTGACTGAAGGAAAAAGGCTTAGTTTACTAAACCGGCAGCAGCACCTGTTGGCTGAAGGCAGCCAATACGTGACAATATATCATCAGTGGCTTATACATTTTGATGTCCTCAATATAAATCACCAGAAACCGATACATTCCTACGTGCTCAAAATATATATCACCAGGAACCCATACATTCTGATGTTCTCAATAAATATCACCAAAAACCAATACATCCTGATGTGCTAAATAACATAAATAACCAGGAACCCATTCATTCTGAGGTGATGAACAATATATATCACCAGGAATCCTTTAATTCTGATGTCCTATATATATATATATATATACAGATATACATCACCAGGAACCCATAAATTCTGATGTGCCCAATAATATATTTCACTAGGAACCCATTCATTTTGATGTGCTGAATAATGTCTATCAAAAAGAACCCATACATTCTAATGTCCTATATATATATATATATATATATATATATATGTGTATATATATATATATATTTATATATCACCAGGAGCTACTCCAAAAACGACTCAAAAAAGGTGGCATTCATTTTTTTTTTTTTTACTTGCTCTATTTAAGTAGGGTCTGTTCACTTCCTGCCAAGTGCTGTGTTGAATTTGTATTTTAGCTACATGTGGTAAGTTATATATAACCAGGAACCCATACATTCTAATGTTCTGAATAATATATATCACCAGGAACCCATACATTCTGATGTCCTGAATAATATATATCACCAGAAACCCATACATTCTGTTGTGCTGAATAATATATATCACCAGGAACACATATATTCTGATATGTTTAATTATATATATCACCAGGAACCCATACATTCATGTGCTGAATAAAATATATCACCAGGTACCCACATATTCTGATGTCTTCAATATATATCACCAGGGGCTCAAGCAATCTAATGTCCTCAATTTATATCACAAGAAACTGATACATTCTGGTATGCTCAATAATATATATCCTCAGGAACCCATACATTCTGATGTCCTGAATAATATATATCACCAGGAACCCCTACTTTCTGATGTGCTCAATAATATATATCACCAGCAACCCATACATTTTGATGTGCTCAATAATATATTTCAATAGGAACCCATACATTTTGATGTGCTGAATAATGTCTGTCAAAAAGAACCCATAGATTCTAATTTCCTATATATATATATGATATATATCACCAGGAGCTACTCCAAAAATGACTCAAAAAAGGTAGCATTAATTTTATTTTTTTTTTGCTGGCTCTATTTAAGTAGGGTCTGTTCACTTCCTGCCAAGTGCTGTGTTGAATTTGTGTTTTAGCTACATGTGGTAAGTTATATATCACCAGGAGCCCATACATTCTGATGTCCTCAATATATATCAACAGGAACCCATACACCCTAATGTTCCGAATAATATATATCACCAGGAACCCATACATTCTGATATGTTCACTAATATAAATCCCCAGGAACCCATACATTCTGATGTCCTGAATAATATATATCACCAGGAACCCATATATTCTGATGTGCTTAATAATATATATCACCTGGAACCCATACTTTCTGATGTGCTCAATAATATATATAACCAGGAACCTATACATTCTGATGTCCTCAATATACATATATATATATGTTACGCTTAGGAGGTGAGGGACTCAGGTAGCTGGATGAAGATGGATGAAGGGGGGCAGGAGAGCCTAATCTGACCCTGATACTGGGGGAGCCTGACTTGCCCTGTTCTCGGAGGTACCTCTAATGGTGAGGAGGTCCGAGCCGCCACCCTTTTCCCTAAGCTCCTGAAAATGCCCTAGGCATAAAGACCCTACTTCCACCCACCAGCCAGGGAACCCAGCAGCTTCAAATGAAGAAGAATGCAGCAGCTCTAAAACAACATCTGCACACCAAGGAATCAGCTCAGTAGAGAGCTGAATCAGCGACATCAGGTGGATGGAATCTGACCTATTTATGGCCGAGGTGTGGAGAGCAGACAGCTCAGACACAGCCGCTCAGCTCCCCTGATCCATGAGTCACTTTCACCAAACGTTCAGCAACTTCCACCTGCACAGCCTCACACTGACTGAAGGAAAAAGGCTTAGTTTACTAAACACGGCAGCAGCACCTGTTGGCTGAAGGCAGACAATACGTGACAATATATCACCAGTGGCTTATACATTTTGATGTCCTCAATATAAATCACCAGAAACCGATACATTCCTACGTGCTCAAAATATATACCACCAGGAACCCATACATTCTGATGTTCTCAATAAATATCACCAAGAACCAATACATCCTGATGTGCTAAATAACATAAATAACCAGGAACCCATTCATTCTGAGGTGATGAACAATATATATCACCAGGAACCCTTTGATTCTGATGTCCTATATATATATATATATATATAATAAACAGATATATATCACCAGGAACCCATAAATTCTGATGTGCCCAATAATATATTTCACTAGGAACCCATTCATTTTGATGTGCTGAATAATGTCTATCAAAAAGAACCCATACATTCTAATGTCCTATATACATATATATATATGTATATATATATATATATATTATATATCACCAGGAGCTACTCCAAAAACGACTCAAAAAAGGTAGCGTTAATTTTTTTTTTTTTACTTGCTCTATTATTTTTCGCTTTATAAGACGCACCTGATTATAAGACGCACCCCCAAATTTGGTGAAGGAAAAGAGAAAATAAATTATTTTTAATGTTAAATGGGGTTCGTCTTATAATGCCAGTGTCCGTCTTACAAATCAGTATATATGTCCCTCATCCTGGTACATAAACCCTCCCATCCTGGTATTCCGGTATATATGTCCCCTCCATTCTGGTATACATGTCCCTCATCCTGGTATATATGTCCCCATGCTGTAAATACGGCCCCCCAACCTGTATATATGCCACCCATCCTGTATATATGTCCCCCATCCTGTATATATGTCCCCCATCCTGTGTATATGTCTCCCATCCTGTATATATGCCCCCATCCTGTGTATATGCCCCCCAACCTGTATAAATGTCCCCCATCCTGTATAAATGTCCCCCAACCTGTATATATGCCCATCCTGAAACTATGCCCCCCCATCCTTTATATATGTCCCCCCCATCCTGAAACTTGTATATATGTCCCCATCCTTTGTATTGCCCCTTTTGTGTCTTCCATATCCCCCCTTCCCCCCGACCACAATTGCTTACTTGACATGTGGCTGCCGAGTGGGGGTCCGGAGGTAGGTTCAGGAGGGTGAGAGGCACAGTAGCAGGGCCGACGCTGCAGTGGGGGCACGGGGGCAGGAGCGGAGTACCGGGGGATGAGAGGTGGCAGCAAGCGGTGGGCGCCGCCATGTTTCTTTTGGCTGGCTGCATTCAGTAGTATTACTAACTGTGCAGCCAGTCAGGAAAGGCTTCAAAAAAATGGCCGCGGCCATAACGGAGACCCGCGGCCATTCTGGAGTCTGCACCTCTACCCGCCGGCTGCACACTGCTTAGTGAATGCAGCCGGGTAGAGAGAAGATGGCGGCGCCCACCGCTCGCTACCACCGGTCATCCCCTGCAGCTCCGGTAGTGAATCTGTGCCCCTCACCCTACGGAATCTGCGTCCGGCACCCCACTCGGCAGGCGCACCCCTTCCCCCCCCCCCCCCGGTAATATTTCATTTTTTTTTTTAATTGTTTTTTTTCACATCCGCTTTTTAAGACGCACCCCTTTTACCCCCCCAGTTTGGGGGAGGCAAAAGTGCGTCTTAAAAAGCGGAAAATACGGTAAGTAGGGTCTGTTCACTTCCTGCCAAGTGCTGTGTTGAATTTGTATTTTAGCTACAAGTGGTAAGTTATATATAACCAGGAACCCATACATTCTAATGTTCTGAATAATATATATCACCAGGAACCCCTACTTTCTGATGTGCTCAATAATATATATCACCAGCAACCCATACATTTTGATGTGCCCAAAAATATATTTCACTAGGAACCCATTCATTTTGATGTGCTGAATAATGTCTATCAAAAAGAACCCATACATTCTAATGTCCTATATATATATATATATATATGTATATATATATATATATTATATATCACCAGGAGCTACTCCAAAAACGACTCAAAAAAGGTAGCATTAATTTTTTTTTTTTTACTTGCTCTATTTAAGTAGGGTCTGTTCACTTCCTGCCAAGTGCTGTGTTGAATTTGTATTTTAGCTACAAGTGGTAAGTTATATATAACCAGGAACCCATACATTCTAATGTTCTGAATGATATATATCACCAGGAACCCATACATTCTGATGTGCTGAATAATATATATCACCAGGTACCCACATATTCTGATGTCTTCAATATATATATATATATCACCAGGGGCTCAAGCAATCTAATGTCCTCAATTTATATCACAAGAAACTGATACATTCTGGTATGCTCAATAATATATATCCTCAGGAACCCATACATTCTGATGTCCTGAATAATATATATCACCAGGAACCCTACTTTCTGATGTGCTCAATAATATATATCACCAGCAACCCATACATTTTGATGTGCTCAATAATATATTTCACTAGGAACCCATACATTTTGATGTGCTGAATAATGTCTATCAAAAAGAACCCATACATTCTAATGTCCTATATATATGTATATATCACCAGGAGCTACTCCAAAAACGACTCAAAAAAGGTAGCATTAATTTTTTTTTTTTTTGCTTGTTCTATTTAAGTAGGGTCTGTTCACTTCCTGCCAAGTGCTGTGTTGAATTTGTATTTTAGCTACATGTGGTAAGTTATATATCACCAGGAGCCCATACATTCTGATATCGTCAATATATATCAACAGGAACTCATACATCCTAATGTTCTGAATAATATATATCACCAGGAACCCATACATTCTGATATGCTCACTAATATATATCCCAGGAACCCATACATTCTGATGTCCTGAATAATATATATCACCAGGAACCCATATATTCTGATGTGCTTAATAATATATATCACCTGGAACCCATACTTTCTGATGTGCTCAATAATATATATAATCAGGAACCCATACATTCTGATGTCCTCAATATACATATATATATATGTTACGCTTAGGAGGTGAGGGACTCAGGTAGCTGGATGAAGATGGATGAAGGGGGGCAGGAGAGCCTAATCTGACCCTGATACTGGGGAAGCCTGACTTGCCCTGTTCTCGGAGGTACCTCTAATGGTGAGGAGGTCCGAGCCGCCACCCTTTTCCCTAAGCTCCTGAAAATGCCCTAGGCATAAAGACCCTACTTCCACCCACCAGCCAGGGAACCCAGCAGCTTCAAATGAAGAAGAATGCAGCAGCTCTAAAACAACATCTGCACACCAAGGAATCAGCTCAGTAGAGAGCTGAATCAGCGACATCAGGTGGATGGAATCTGACCTATTTATGGCCGAGGTGTGGAGAGCAGACAGCTCAGACACAGCCGCTCAGCTCCCCTGATCCATGAGTCACTTTCACCAAACGTTCAGCAACTTCCACCTGCACAGCCTCACACTGACTGAAGGAAAAAGGCTTAGTTTACTAAACCGGCAGCAGCACCTGTTGGCTGAAGGTAGCCAATACGTGACAATATATCACCAGTGGCTTATACATTTTGATGTCCTCAATATAAATCACCAGAAACTGATACATTCCTACGTGCTCAAAATATAAATCACCAGGAACCCATACATTCTGATTTTCTCAATAAATATCACCAAGAACCAATACATCCTGATGTGCTAAATAACATAAATAACCAGGAACCCATTCATTCTGAGGTGATGAACAATATATATCACCAGGAACCCTTTAATTCTGATGTCATATATATATATACCGTATATATATATATATATATATATATATATATATATATATATATATATAAACAGATATATTTCACCAGGAACCCATAAATTCTGATGTGCCCAATAATATATTTCACTAGGAACCCATTCATTTTGATGTGCTGAATAATGTCTATCAAAAAGAACCCATACATTCTAATGTCCTATATATATATATATATATATATATATATATATATATATATATATATATATATATATATATTATATATCACCAGGAGCTACTCCAAAAACGACTCAAAAAAGGTAGCATTAATTTTTTTTTTTTTACTTGCTCTATTTAAGTAGGGTCTGTTCACTTCCTGCCAAGTGCTGTGTTGAATTTGTATTTTAGCTACAAGTGGTAAGTTATATATAACCAGGAACCCATACATTCTAATGTTCTGAATAATATATATCACCAGGAACCCATACATTCGGATGTCCTGAATAATACAGTTAGGGCCAGAAATATTTGGACAGTGACACAATTTTTGCGAGTTGGGCTCTGCATGCCACCACATTGGATTTGAAATGAAACCTCTACAACAGAATTCAAGTGCAGATTGTAACGTTTAATTTGAAGGGTTGAACAAAAATATCTGATAGAAAATGTAGGAATTGTACACATTTCTTTACAAACACTCCACATTTTAGGAGGTCAAAAGTAATTGGACAAATAAACATAACCCAAACAAAATATTTTTATTTTCAATATTTTGTTGTGAATCCTTTGGAGGCAATCACTGCCTTAAGTCTGGAACCCATGGACACCACCAAACGCTGGGTTTCCTCCTTCTTAATGCTTTGCCAGGCCTTTACAGCCGCAGCCTTCAGGTCTTGCTTGTTTGTGGGTCTTTCCGTCTTAAGTCTAGATTTGAGCAAGTGAAATGCATGCTCAATTGGGTTAAGATCTGGTGATTGACTTGGCCATTGCAGAATGTTCCACTTTTTTGCACTCATGAACTCCTGGGTAGCTTTGGCTGTATGCTTGGGGTCATTGTCCATCTGTACTATGAAGCGCCGTCCAATCAACTTTGCAGCATTTGGCTGAATCCGGGCTGAAAGTATATCCCTGTACACTTCAGAATTCATCCGGCTACTCTTGTCTGCTGTTATGTCATCAATAAACACAAGTGACCCAGTGCCATTGAAAGCCATGCATGCCCATGCCATCACGTTGCCTCCACCATGTTTTACAGAGGATGTGGTGTGCCTTGGATCATGTGCCGTTCCCTTTCTTCTCCAAACTTTTTTCTTCCCATAATTCTGGTACAGGTTGATCTTTGTCTCATCTGTCCATAGAATACTTTTCCAGAACTGAGCTGGCTTCTTGAGGTGTTTTTCAGCAAATTTAACTCTGGCCTGTCTATTTTTGGAATTGATGAATGGTTTGCATCTAGATGTGAACCCTTTGTATTTACTGTCATGGAGTCTTCTCTTTACTGTTGACTTAGAGACAGATACACCTACTTCACTGAGAGTGTTCTGGACTTCAGTTGATGTTGTGAACGGGTTCTTCTTCACCAAATAAAGTATGCGGCGATCATCCACCACTGTTGTCATCCGTGGACGCCCAGGCCTTTTAGAGTTCCCAAGCTCACCAGTCAATTCCTTTTTTCTCACAATGTACCCAACTGTTGATTTTGCTACTCCAAGCATGTCAGCTATCTCTCTGATGGATTTTTAATTTTTCAGCCTCAGGATGTTCTGCTTCACCTCAATTGAGAGTTCCTTTGACCGCATGTTGTCTGGTCACAGCAACAGCTTCCAAATGCAAAACCACACACCTGGAATCCACCCCTGACCTTTTAACTACTTAATTGATTACAGGTTAACGAGGGAGACGCCTTCAGAGTTAATTGCAGCCCTTAGAGTCCATTGTCCAATTACTTTTGGTCCCTTGAAAAAGAGGAGGCTATGCATTACAGAGCTATGATTCCTAAACCCTTTCTCCGATTTGGATGTAGAAACTCTCATATTGCAGCTGGGAGTGTGCACTTTCAGCCCATAATATATATGTAATTGTATTTCTGAACATGTTTTTGTAAACAGCTAAAATAACAAAACTTGTGTCACTGTCCAAATATTTCTGGCCCTAACTGTATATATCACCAGGAACCCATACATTCTGATGTGCTGAATAATATATATCACCAGGAACACATATATTCTGATGTGTTTAATTATATATATCACCAGGAACCCATACATTCATGTGCTGAATAAAATATATCACCAGGTACCCACATATTCTGATGTCTTCAATATATATATATCACCAGGGGCTCAAGCAATCTAATGTCCTCAATTTATATCACAAGAAACTGATACATTCTGGTATGCTCAATAATATATATCCTCAGGAACCCATACATTCTGATGTCCTGAATAATATATATCACCAGGAACCCCTACTTTCTGATGTGCTCAATAATATATATCACCAGCAACCCATACATTTTGATGTGCTTAATATATTTCACTAGGAACCCATACATTTTGATGTGCTGAATAATGTCTATCAAAAAGAACCCATACATTCTAATGTCCTATATATATATTATATATATCACCAGGAGCTACTCCAAAAACGACTCAAAAAAGGTAGCATTAATTTTTTTTTTTTTTGCTGGCTCTATTTAAGTAGGGTCTGTTCACTTCCTGCCAAGTGCTGTGTTGAATTTGTATTTTAGCTACATGTGGTAAGTTATATATCACCAGGAGCCCATACATTCTGATGTCCTCAATATATATTAACAGGAACCCATACACCCTAATGTTCTGAATAATATATATCACCAGGAACCCATACATTCTGATATGCTCACTAATATATATCCCCAGGAACCCATACATTCTGATGTCCTGAATAATATATATCACCAGGAACCCATATATTCTGATGTGCTTAATAATATATATCACCTGGAACCCATACTTTCTAATGTGCTCAATAATATATATAACCAGGAACTTATACATTCTGATGTCCTCAATAGACATATATATATATGTTACGCTTAGGAGGTGAGGGACTCAGGTAGCTGGATGAAGATGGATGAAGGGGGGCAGGAGAGCCTAATCTGACCCTGATACTGGGGGAGCCTGACTTGCCCTGTTCTCGGAGGTACCTCTAATGGTGAGGAGGTCCGAGCCGCCACCCTTTTCCCTAAGCTCCTGAAAATGCCCTAGGCATAAAGACCCTACTTCCACCCACCAGCCAGGGAACCCAGCAGCTTCAAATGAAGAAGAATGCAGCAGCTCTAAAACAACATCTGTTCACCAAGGAATCAGCTCAGTAGAGAGCTGAATCAGCGACATCAGGTGGATGGAATCTGACCTATTTATGGCCGAGGTGTGGAGAGCAGACAGCTCAGACACAGCCGCTCAGCTCCCCTGATCCATGAGTCACTTTCACCAAACATTCAGCAACTTCCACCTGCACAGCCTCACACTGACTGAAGGAAAAAGGCTTAGTTTACTAAACCGGCAGCAGCACCTGTTGGCTGAAGGCAGCCAATACGTGACAATATATCACCAGTGGCTTATACATTTTGATGTCCTCAATATAAATCACCAGAAACCGATACATTCCTACGTGCTCAAAATATATATCACCAGGAACCCATACATTCTGATGTTCTCAATAACCCCTTAGTGACTGAGCCAATTTCCACCTTAATGACCAGACCGTTTTTTGTAATTCTGACCACTCTCCCTTTATGAGGTAATATCTCTGGAACGCTTCATTGGATCCGAGCGATTCTGAGATTGTTTTTTCGTGACATATTGGGCTTCATGTTGGTAGTAAATTTAGGTCAATCATTTTTGTGTTTATTTGTGAAAATATAAAAAAATTGGCAAAAATTTTGAAAATGTCACAATTTTCAAATATTGAATTTTTATTGTATTAAACCAGAGAGGTATGTGACACAAAATAGTTAATAAATAACATTTCCCACATGTCTACTTTACATCAGCGCAATTTTGGGAAAAAAAAATTTTTGGGTTAGGACGTTATAAGGGTTCAAAGTTCATCAGTAATTTCTCATTTTTCCAGCAAAATTTACAAAACAATTTTTTTAGTGACCACATCACATTTGAAGTCCCTTTGAGGGGTATACACGACAGAAAACACCCAAAAGTGATACCATTCCAAAAACTGCACCCCTCAAGCTACTCAAACCTACATTCATGAAGATTATTAACCCTTCAAGTGCTTTACAGGAACTAAAGCAAAGTGGAAACAAAAAATGGACATTTTAATTTTTCCAACAAAAATGTTCTTTTAGCCTCAATTTTTTAATTTTCACATGGGCAACAGGATAAAATGCAACCTAAAATTTGTTGGGCAATTTCTCCTGAGTACACCGATACCTCATAAGTGGTCATAAACCACTGTTTGGGTGCACAGCAGGGCTCAGAAGGAAGGGAGCTCAATTTGATTTTTAGAGCTAAGTTTCCATTCAAAAAGTGAAATGGCGCTCCTTCCCTTTCGAGTCCTGCCGTGCTCCCAAACAGTGGTTTATGACCACATATGAGGTATTGGTGTACTCAGGAGAAATTGCCCAACAAATTTTAGGATGCGTTTTATCCTGTTGCTCATGTGAAAATTAAAAATTGAGGACAAAAGAAAGTTTTTGTGAAAAAAAAAAGTACTTTTTCATTTTTACGGATCAATTTGTGAAGCACCAGAGGGTTCAAAGTGCTCACTATGCATCTAAATAAATTCCTTGGGGTGTCTAGTTTCCAAAATGGGGTAATTTGTGGGGGAGCTCCAATGTTTAGGCACACGGGGGCTCTCCATACGCGACATGGTGTCCGCTAACAATTTGGAAAATTAGCTCCAATTGTTAGCGGAGACCATGTTGCGTTGGAGAGCCCCTGTGTGCCTAAACATTGGAGCTCCATCACAAGTGACCCCATTTTGGAAACTAGACCACCCAAGGAAGTTATCTAGATGGGTGATGAGCACTTTGAACCCCAGGTGCTTCACAAATGAAACCATAAAAATGAAAAAAAGAAACTTTTTGTGGAAAAGAAAGTACATTTTCATTTTTACGGATCAATTTGTAAAGCACCTGGGGGTTCAAAGAGCTCACTATGCATCTAAATAAATTTCATGGGATGTCTAGTTTCCAAAATGGGGTCACTTGTGGGGGAGCTCCAATGTTTAGGCACACAGGGGCTCTCCATACGCGACATGGTGTCCGCTAACTATTGGAGCTAATTTTCCATTCAAATTGTTAGCGGACACCATGTCGCATATGGGGAGCCCCTGTGTGCCTAAAAATTGGAGCTCCCCCACAAGTGACCCCATTTTGGAAACTAGACCCCCCAAGGAACATATCTAGATGCATAGTGAGCACTTTCATACCCCAGGTGCTTCACAAATTAGTCCGTAAAAGGAAATAAAAGAAGATTTTTGTGAAAAAAAAGTACTTTTTCATTTTTATGGATCAATTTGTGAAGCACCTGGGGGTCCAAAGTGCTCCCTATGCATCTAAATAAATTCCTTGGGGTGTCTAGTTTTCAAAATGGGGTCACTTGTGGGGGAGCTCCAATGTTTAGGCACACGGGGGCTCTCCATACGCGACATGGTGTCCGCTAACAATTTGAATGGAAAATTAGCTCCAATTGTTAGCGGAGACCATGTTGCGTATGGAGAGCCCATGTGTGCCTAAACATTGGAGCTCCCTCACAAGTAACCCCATTTTGGAAACTAGACCACCCAAGGAACTTATCTAGATTGGTGATGAGCACTTTCAACCCCCAGGTGCTTCACAAATGAAACCATAAAAATGAAAAAAGAAAATCTTTGTGGAAAAGAAAGTACTTTTTCATTTTTACGGATCAATTTGTGAAGCACCTGGGGGTTCAAAGAGCTCACTATGCATCTAAATAAATTCCATGGGATGTCTAGTTTCCAAAATGGGGTCACTTGTGGGGGAGCTTCAATGTTTAGGCACACAGGGGCTCTCCATACGCGACCTGGTGTCCGCTAACTATTGGAGCTAATTTTCCATTCAAATTATTAGCGGACACCATGTCGCATATGGGGAGCCCCTGTGTTCGTAAACATTGGAGCTCCCCACAAGTGACCCCATTTTGGAAACTAGACCCCCCAAGGAACATATCTAGATGCATAGTGAGCACTTTCATACCTCAGGTGCTTCACAAATTAGTCCGTAAAAGGAAATAAAAGAAGATTTTTGTGAAAAAAAAAGTACTTTTTCATTTTTACGGATCAATTTGTGAAGCACCTGGGGGTCCAAAGTGCTCCCTATGCATCTAAATAAATTCCTTGGGGTGTCTAGTTTCCAAAATGGGGTCACTTGTGGGGGAGCTTCAATGTTTAGGCACACAGGGGATCGCCATACACGACATAGTATCAACTTACAATTCCAATTGTTAGCGGACACCATGTCACGTATGGAGAGCCCCTGGGTGTCTAAACATTGGGGCTCCCCCACAAGTGACCCCATTTTGTAAACTGTACGCCCCAAGGAACTTATCTAGATGCATAGTGAGCACTTTGAACCCCAGGTGGTTCACAAACTGATCCGTAAAAATGAAAAAGTACTTTCTTTTCCACAAAAATGTTCTTTTTTCATTTTTATGGATCAATTTGTGAAGCATCTGGGGGTTGAAAGTACTCATTATGCATCTAGATATGTTCCTTGGGGGGTTTAGTTTCCAAAATGTGGTCACTTGTGGGGGAACTCCAATGTTTAGGCACACAGGGGCTCTCCATATGCGACATGGTGTCCGCTAACAATTTGAATGGAAAATTAGCTCCAATAGTTAGCGGACACCATGTCACGTATGGAGAGCCCCTGTGTGCCTAAACATTGGAGCCCCCCCCACAAGTGACCCCATTTTGGAAACTAGACGCCTCACGGATTATATCTAGTGGTATAGTGAGCATTTAGAACCTACAGCTACTTCACAGAATTTGATAACGTCATATTGAACATTTTCTTTTTTTCACACAATTTCTCACTTTTAGGGTACTTTCACATCAGCGGTTTTTGACGTTCACGCCAGAGGCGGTGAAAAAAACGCATCTGCCGCGATTACCGCATAACTGCTGCACTTGCGGCACAGTTGCGGCAAGCCCCATAGAATGTCTATGCGGGCTTGCGGCAGGTGCGGCAAGTGCAGTATCAGCACTTGCGGCAGATGCGGCCGCAAAAAAAAACGCATAGACATTGCATGGGGCTTGCCGCAACTGTGCCGCAAGTGCAGCGGTTATGCGGTAATCGCGGCAGATGCGTTTTTTTCACCACATCTGCCGCGATCGGCAAAAGCCGCTGATGTGAAAGCAGCCTTAGAGCATGTGCACAAGATCCGGAAACACCGTGTCCTGGTCGTCTCCTCTCCTGCATTTTTTTTCTAGTATTTCTTTATTAAGTTTGAAAAAAAAAATTACGTGGGGCTTCGCCACACTTTGGTCCAGCCAGGTACAGCAGGCAGCTACGGGCTGCCACCAACCCCTTCTGCCTAGTTTTACCTGGCTGGAAACCAAAAATATAGGGAAGCCCTTTTTTTTTTATTATTTCATGAAATAATTAAAAAAAAAACGGCGTGGGCTTCGCCATGTTTTTGGGCCAGCCAGGTACAACTAGGCAGCTGGGGGCTGGAATCCTCAGCGTAGGGAGGCCCAAGCTTTCTGGGCCCCCTCCGCTGCGAATTGCAGCCCGCAGCCGCCCCAGAAAATGGCGCATTCATAGAAGCGCCATTTTCTGGCGCTGTATCCAGCTCTTCCAGCTGCCGTTGTAGCGGTGGCAGACTGGGTAATAAGGGGTTAATGCCAGCTTTTCGGCAGCTGGCACTAAGCCCGAGATTCATAATATAGGGCCAATGTTAGACCCGCCATTAGGAATCTCTAGTAAATTGTAAAGAAGACACAACACAGAGAAAGATTTTTTTATTAGAAAAAAAAACAAACACAATTTAGACCCCATCTTTATTTGTCTGTGGCGTCCGACGTAGTCCAGTGGGCGGTGATGTCCGACGTAGTCCAGTGGGCGGTGATGTCGACGTAGTCCAGTGGGCGGTGATGTCCGACGTAGTCCAGTGGGCGGTGATGTCCGACGTAGTCCAGTGGGCGGTTCCGCGATGTTTCTCGGTGTTATAGCATATGGGGGCATCCCCCATATGCTATAATAAGGCACTCTCCAAGGGGAATGATAGGTCATGAACGCTGTAAGTTCATGACCTATCACGATCCTGGGGTCACACATAATAATCTTTAAGGGTACATTTACACGCGCAACAGCGGCGAGAAATATTGATGGTGATGTGTTGCCTTGCAATAATCGCAGTTCAAAATCCCTCCCAATTGCGGCGTGTAATTGGGGAATATGGCGGCGATATGTCGCCTCGCCACGGTCGCCTGATTTCAGAGCAGTGCACAGAGATCAGGCGACCGTGGCGAGGCAACATTTTGCCACCAAATTCCCCAATTACATGCCGCAATTGGGAGAGATTTTGACGGCGATTATTGCAAGGCGACATATCGCCGTCAATATTTCTCTCCACGGTTACGGCGTGTAAAGGTACCCCTGTGTGACTCCTGGATTGTGATGGGTCATGAACTTAGAGTTCATGACTTAACCCTTGTTTGACCTCAGGGGAATGATAGGTCATGAACTCTAAGGTCATGACCCATCACAATCCAGGGACCACACAGGGGTTAACTGATCTTCATGATCTCTAAAGCAGATCACCATGAAGATCACTTAACCCCTGTGTGACCCAGGGGAATGATAGGTCATGAACTCTGTAAGTTCATGACCTATCATTACCCTGAGAGTGCGCGCACACAGCGGCGCGCACAGAAGAGGAGTCAGACTGCTGGGTCGGCCAGGATCGGGACCCAGGATCCAGGAGCGGGGCCCCAGGATCGGGACTCCAGGATCCAGGAGCGGGACCCCAGGATCGAGGAGCGGGTGAGAGAGAGAGGAGGAGGGAAGCTGGAGGAGCGGTGCTGCAGGAGCAGGGCCGGAGGAGCAAGAAGGGGAGCCGGAGCAGTGCTGCAGAAGCGGAGGAGCGGGGGGGTAAGAGGAGCGGAGAGGGTTAGAGGAGCGGGGCTGGAGGGGCTAAAGATGGGGGGCTGTGGGTATCAGAGGAGCGGGGCTGGAGGAGCGGAGGGAAACTGGAGGAAGGGGCTGGAGGGCAAGGAGGGGGCTGGAGGAGCGAGGCTGGAGGAGCTGGAGATGGGGGACTGGAGGAGCTGGAGATGGGGGGCTGGAGGAGCTGGAGATGGGGGGCTGGAGGGGGTCGGAGGCTGCAGAAAGTGTTGGGGGGCACAGGGGGATGTGTCAGTCATGCGATCTGACTTGTGACATGTCAGATCACATGCAGCTGCAGGGGAGGCGCCGCCATTTTGAGATGGCCGGGGGAGGGATGAGGGGTAAGGGGGTAATCTCCAGCACAGGGGGTCTTGCTGGGCTAAGGGGTTGCTGTTTCACTTTAATCCGACATGTGTTTTCATGTCGGATTAAAGTGAAAGTACTTTTTACCGGCACTGTCACTGTTTGTGATGTGATGATCGGTAAACGGTGTTTACCGGTCATCACATCACAGGTGCGGGTACAAAATCAGCTAATTCCTAATCTCTAGGGTGTCAGCTACAATCGGTACACTGACACCCTAGAGATATTAGCTCCAGGGGCGGCGGCCAACGTCTACAGACGTCGGCTAGGCTTTAGTACCCTTTTTTTCCGACGTCTGTAGACGTTAGGCTGTCGTCTAGGGGTTAAATATGACCAAGAACCAATACATCCTGATGTGCTAAATAACATAAATAACCAGGAACCCATTCATTCTGAGGTTATGAACAATATATATCACCAGGAACCCTTTAATTCTGATGTCCTATATTATATATATATATATATATATATATATCTATTATATAATTGCGAATGGGTTTTTTGCCCCTTCTGAGTCGACTCGCAATGCGAGTCAGCGTGGTCATGTGGATACGCCCGAAGCATTGGTCGTGCAGCGGCCATTGCGAGCAGTTCTAAGGCGACTCGCTATGCCTGCGCAGCGGGCATGGCGAGTCGCCTTAGCAGCGCGAAGCATTGGCGCGAAGCGGCCATTGCGAGTCAGAGAGTCGCCCTTCTAGAATCCCGATGCATGTGCATCGGGCACCCAGCTAGTATATATATAAACAGATATATATCACCAGGAACCCATAAATTCTGATGTGCCCAATAATATATTTCACTAGGAACCCATTCATTTTGATGTGCTGAATAATTTCTATCAAAAAGAACCCATACATTCTAATGTCCTATATATATATATATATTATATATATATATATATATATATATATATATATATTATATATCACCAGGAGCTACTCCAAAAACGACTGAAAAAAGGTAGCATTAATTTTTTTTTTTTTACTTGCTCTATTTAAGTAGGGTCTGTTCACTTCCTGCCAAGTGCTGTGTTGAATTTGTATTTTAGCTACAAGTGGTAAGTTATATATAACCAGGAACCCATACATTCTAATGTTCTGAATAATATATATCACCAGGAACCCATACATTCTGATGTCCTGAATAATATATATCACCAGGAACCCATACATTCTGATGTGCTGAATAATATATATCACCAGGAACACATATATTCTGATGTGTTTAATTATATATATCACCAGGAACCCATACATTCATGTGCTGAATAAAATATATCACCAGGTACCCACATATTCTGATGTCTTCAATATATATATATCACCAGGGGCTCAAGCAATCTAATGTCCTCAATTTATATCACAAGAAACTGATACATTCTGGTATGCTCAATAACACAGGTCAACAAAAAAAATTTTTTTTTCTGGTGCCCAAAATATTTTAATGAATTTGGGGTATTTTTGGGGTGCTGATTCTGAATATGCTATCAGTTTTGCCAGATTGGCTCAAGTTTTTGAGATTTTTGGTATCTTATTTATAGCACTTGTTGGTAAATGCGACGCATCATCTCATTAATTTCTTTGGATTAGTACTTGAACTGAGCAGTTCTCAATATAGTTTTGTGTTAATTAGTGTTCTAAAAGTTTGTTCATAGCTTGATTTTTGCACTAACTTTATGTTGTTGTCTGTTTTCCAGTGAAAAGCATGAACTCATCAAGAAGAAGTTGTCTTAACGATCCAGACTCATTCTGTTACATTTGTGGTGAATATACACTGACAAAACATAGAAGAAACATAACAGACTTCGTTAAAAAAGTGTATTTTGCCTATTTTGGGGTTATGCTTGGGGACCAAGACAAGTTTTGGGCACCACACATAGTGTGCAAAGCATGTATCGAATTATTACGAAAATGGAGCAAAGGACAAAGAACAAGCTTCAAATTTGGTGTTCCAATGGTGTGGAGAGAGCAAAAAAATCATCATGATGACTGTTATTTCTGTGCAGTGCAAGTACAAGGATTCAATAAGCATAAGAAACGAAAATGGGAGTATCCTAACATGGAATCTGCAAGAAGGCCTGTCCCTCATTGTGAAGATGTGCCTGTACCTGTGTTTACCATGTTACCTGACCTTCCCCCACCTGATGATGATGATGAAATGCAGGGTATGGAGCTAAGCATTAGTTCTGGAAGTGAACTAGAATATGAAGGAAGTTTCAGAACACCTATGCAATTTACCCAAGGAGAGCTCAACGATCTAATAAGAGACCTCAACCTCTCAAAAAGTGCATCCGAACTTTTAGCTTCAAGGCTAAGTGAAAAAAATTGTCTGACGCCTGGAACTAAAATTACATCTTACAGGACCAGAGAAGAAGCACTTCTTCCATTTTTCTGTGAAGATGAGCTACTTGTATATTGTAAGGAGATTCCTGGCCTGATGCTGCAAATGGGTTTACAAGTATATCGTCCTGTAGACTGGAGGCTTTTCATAGATAGTTCTAAAAGGAGTTTGAAATGTGTTTTGTTGAACAATGGCAATCAGTGTGCATCTCTTCCAGTAGCTCACTCAACTAAACTTGCAGAACAATACCAAAATGTCAAAATGGTCTTGGAGAAACTGTGCTACCATGAACATTCGTGGCTGATATGTGTTGATTTAAAAATGGTCAACTTTTTACTTGGACAGCAAAGTGGATACACAAAGTATCCTTGCTTCATCTGCATGTGGGATAGTAGAGCAAAACATCAGCACTGGGAGAAACTGAATTGGCCTCCAAGGGACACCTTGACAGTAGGAGCATCAAACATAGTGAACGAACCTTTGGTGCACAGGGAAAAAATCATTCTACCACCACTTCACATAAAGTTAGGATTAATGAAGCAGTTCGTCAAGGCATTAGACAAAGATGGTAATTGCTTCATGTACATCTGCAGATCTTTCCCTGGTCTTAGTAGCGAAAAACTGAAGGCAGGAATCTTTGATGGTCCTCAAATTCGGAAACTCATTAAAGATTCAAATTTTCCTAAGGAAATGAATGACATTGAAGTTGCTGCATGGTGTAGTTTTGTGTTGGTAGTGAAGAACTTCTTGGGAAATCAAAAGGCAGTGATGTAGCGGGGAGATCCCTGATTCTTCTCTGTACCATTAATGACGCACCCTATACAATTGCTTCAGTGTATGCCCCTAACACCGGTCAAATCAAATTCTTAAAATCATTCTTGCAAACTATAGGAGATGTACACCACGGGTATAAATTGATTGCAGGTGACTTTAATGTCCCGATGGTGAAGACGTTGGACTGCTCTGTCCCGTCTGATTCTAGAGCGGAGGCTGACCAGGTTGTGCGCTCTCATGGACTCCATGATATATGGAGGTACTTGCATTGCAGTGAACGAGATTACACGTTCATGTCCTCCAGACATGCAACTTACAGCAGAATTGACTATATACTAGTTAACGACGTGGCTCTCCCTCACTGCTCTGCGGCTACTATTGGTAACATATCCTGGTCAGATCATGCTCCTGTAACGGTCTCACTGATTGACCCCCTGGCCTTAACCCCCCCTGCATTTTGGCGTCTTAATGCCCAGCTTCTAACGGACCAGTCTGCTGTCTCCCATCTAGAAGCCTTGCTGGATGAGTTTTTCCGCCTTAATGATACACCTGAGGTGCAGCCCGACACTCTCTGGTACGCACATAAGGCTGTTATGAGGGGCCACTTACTCAAACTGGCGGCATCTAACAAGCGTAAATATACCCAGGCTTTAAGGGATGCTCTGGCAGAGGTGGCATCTTTGGAGACCAGGCATAAACATACCCCCACCCCACTCTTGCTCTTGGAGCTCGGCAGGGCCCGCCTTCGGGTCCGGGAATTACTGCTGCGCTCCACCGCTAACGCCCTGCGCAAATCTAAGGCCGCCTTTTACTCTATGGGTGATCGAGCGGGTGCCCTGTTGGCCAGGCGTGTCAAGAAGAGGGAAGCGCAGTCTAGGATCCCTTTTCTTGTGAAGCCAAACTCCACAAAAGTTTATAATCCCATCCACATAGCAGACGAGTTTGCCTCGTATTACTCTGAGCTTTATAATCTCAGGGATGACCCAGCGTTGCCACAACCCTCTCCTGATATTATAGCTGCCTTCTTAGAGAGGGCTTCTTTACCCAAAGCTACACAATCCCAACTTGCTTCTCTGAATGCTCCCATTCAAACCTCAGAGATCCTTAGGGTTATTAATGAAGCTAAGAAACACTCTGCCCCCGGACCAGATGGGTTCTCTTTTCCTTACTATGCTCAGTTCCTTTCTACCTTGGCACCTCGTCTCCTCTGTCTCTTTGACTTCTGGGCGCAAACTGGTAGTATCAGATCAGAGGGGCTGCAGGCCTCAATTGCCACGCTCCCCAAACCGGGCAAACCACCCACCACTCCTTCTAATTTTCGCCCCATCGCCTTGCTCAATGTAGATGTGAAGATCTATGCCAAACTGTGGGCAAACCGCCTCCTTCTGGTGCTGCCCTCCCTGGTCCACCCTGACCAGGTGGGGTTTGTCCTGGGCAGACAGACGAGGGATGGTACGAGACGCCTGATTGACTTGCTGGATGTGGTTGAGAGGGGGCACCTCCCCAGTGCATTCCTTTCACTTGATGCTGAGAAGGCGTTTGATCGGGTGCACTGGGGATACTTGGAGAGGACACTAATTAAATTTGGACTTAATGGTCTCATAGTTCGGGCAATCATGGCCCTGTACTCCTCTCCGAGTGCCTCAGTCCGTGCGTCGGGCTTTCAGTCCCAGACCTTTTCAATCTCTAACGGGACGAGGCAGGGCTGCCCCCTCTCTCCCCTTATTTTTGCGTTAGTCATGGAGCCTCTTGCGGCCATTGCTCGTCAGTCCCCTGACATTAAGGGAATTCCTGTTGGTTCAGCTGACTATAAGATCAGTCTCTATGCTGACGACGTGGTCTTTACTTGCTCTGATCCTCAGCGCTCCCTCCCTGCGATTTTTACACTTCTACATGACTTCTCCTTAGCTTCTTATTATAAACTTAACTTGTCTAAATCTACTCTCTTCCCTCTTTTTCTCCCCTTGCCTCTGCAGTCTCATATTCAAGCCACCTACCCTTTGTGCTGGGCCCCTCTGGGCTTTACTTATTTGGGGATAAAAGTGACGCGCCTGGCCGACATGGTAAGACTAAATTGTGAGGCCCTTGTCGCAGAGCTCAGAGCGGATGTGGGAAAATTCTCGGGGTCCTTCCTCTCTTGGATGGCTCGCATCCAGGTGGTGAAGATGATGTTACTTCCCAAATTACTCTACCTCTTTAGATGCCTGCCTCTCCACATCCCTGCCAGACGCCTCTCCCTCTTTCAGTCTATCTTTGACTCATTTATTTGGGGTGGTAAACCGCACAGGATTAGGAGACAGTGGATGGTCCTGCCTAGTGCCAGGGGTGGTTTGGGGGCACCTTTGATAGTGGCTTATTATAGGGCGGCCATTTTGGAGCCTCTTAAGCTATGGTGGGAAGGGTCCACTCAGATCCCTTGGTTGATGATAGAGACTCACTTTGCTCCTAAGGGTTCCCTCAGGCTCCTGTTGGAGGTCTCTCTCTTAAGATCAGATCCACCAACTTTCTTACTATGGTTGCTGCGACAAAACTATGGGCGTCGGTTTGCCCTATGGTGTTCCCGTATATGGCCAGGCATGTGTCCCTTGATGCCCTGACAGTGCTTATCGACGGTTTCCCTTCCTCTCTTTGGGGAAAGGCAGGGATCACTTTTATCACCAGCCTTTTTGGTCCGTCGGGCCTTCTCCCTTTCACAGCTCTTCAATCTAAGTATCCCCTCCCAAATGCTGCTTTTTTTTCATATTTACAGCTGCACAGTTTTTTACGTACGTCGACGTTTTTCAGGGATCCCCTGCTCGTTGGAGACACCCCGGGCCATAGATTTTTTAAACCTCAGACCTTTGTATCCAGGGGTGTATCAGTTCTTTATAACACCTTATTACTCCACGGCCTATCACTCAAACTTTCGTGCATGGATTCTTGGGAGTCCCTTCTCTCATTTACTGCCTCAGCGGAGGAATGGTCCGCGGCCTTATTGCACCCTGCCAAGTTCTCCTCTTGTGTGGGTCATGTGGAACAGGCTAGAAAGACCCTCCTGCAATGGTATATGACTCCGGCCCGTCTGGCCAAGCTCCACCTGGCCTCCTCCTCCTCCTGCTGGAAGGGTTGTGACTCATCTGGATCGTTATCACATGTCTGGTGGGAGTGCCCCCCTATTAGGAACTTTTGGTGTCAGGTAGAGTCGCTCATTGCTGAGGTGACGCAGATCCCGATGTCCCTAACACCCCAGCTGGCGCTATTGGGTATTTCTCTGGTAGATTTCCCCTCGCCCTTGAGACCTATCATATCTAATATTCTAGTCGCCGCAAGGCAGAGCATAGCAGCTCACTGGAGGGACCCATCTACCCCCTCCAGGGCAGAACTGATCAACAAACTCAATCTTCACTTCTGCTATGAATCCTGAGCGCTTCATCATTATCTAAAAAGAATAAAGTCCTTACTTGGTGGGATCCCTGGGTCACCTCTATCCATGCTGCGGATATTCCGTCTTATCTGTTAAAATGACTGAGTGTTGATTCTTTTTGAGTACAATATATGTTGACATTGATGACAAGCGTTATGTAGCTTTATGTGTTTTAATGTCCACCCTCCTTTCTCCTTTTCTCCCCATCTCCTTCTCCCACCTCGCCCTTGAACTTTTTCCCCTTTATATTGGCCATTGAATGGCTTTTATGCTGTTTTTCTGTATATTGTTATATGCTAATAAAAATCTTAATGGTTAAAAAAAAAAAAAAAAAAATATATATATATCACCAGCAACCCATACATTTTGATGTGCTCAATAATATATTTCACTAGGAACCCATACATTTTGATGTGCTGAATAATGTCTATCAAAAAGAACCCATACATTCTAATGTCCTATATATATGATATATATCACCAGGAGCTACTCCAAAAACGACTCAAAAAAGGTAGCATTAATTTTTTTTTTTTTTTTGCTTGTTCTATTTAAGTAGGGTCTGTTCACTTCCTGCCAAGTGCTGTGTTGAATTTGTATTTTAGTTACATGTGGTAAGTTATACATCACCAGGAGCCCATACATTCTGATGTCCTCAATATATATCAACAGGAACCCATACACCCTAATGTTCTGAATAATATATATCACCAGGAACCCATACATTCTGATATGCTCACTAATATATATCCCCAGGAACCCATACATTCTGATGTCCTGAATAATATATATCACCAGGAACCCATATATTCTGATGTGATTAATAATATATATCACCTGGAACCCATACTTTCTGATGTGCTCAATAATATATATAACCAGGAACCCATACATTCTGATGTCCTCAATATACATATATATATATGTTACGCTTAGGAGGTGAGGGACTCAGGTAGCTGGATGAAGATGGATGAAGGGGGGCAGGAGAGCCTAATCTGACCCTGATACTGGGCGAGCCTGAGTTGCCCTGTTCTCGGAAGTACCTCTAATGGTGAGGAGGTCCGAGC
Organism: Allobates femoralis; assembly: GCA_033576535.1. Classification (NCBI taxonomy): domain Eukaryota; kingdom Metazoa; phylum Chordata; class Amphibia; order Anura; family Aromobatidae; genus Allobates; species Allobates femoralis. The sequence continues at coordinate 389,217,418 of JARQOC010000003.1, forward strand.
CGCCACCCTTTTCCCTAAGCTCCTGAAAATGCCCTAGGCATAAAGACCCTACTTCCACCCACCAGCCAGGGAACCCAGCAGCTTCAAATGAAGAAGAATGCAGCAGCTCTAAAACAACATCTGCACACCAAGGAATCAGCTCAGTAGAGAGCTGAATCAGCGACATCAGGTGGATGGAATCTGACCTATTTATGGCCGAGGTGTGGAGAGCAGACAGCTCAGACACAGCCGCTCAGCTCCCCTGATCCATGAGTCACTTTCACCAAACGTTCAGCAACTTCCACCTGCACAGCCTCACACTGACTGAAGGAAAAAGGCTTAGTTTACTAAACCGGCAGCAGCACCTGTTGGCTGAAGGCAGCCAATACGTGACAATATATCACCAGTGGCTTATACATTTTGATGTCCTCAATATAAATCACTAGAAACCGATACATTCCTACGTGCTCAAAATATATATCACCAGGAACCCATAGATTCTGATGTTCTCAATAAATATCACCAAGAACCAATACATCCTGATGTGCTAAATAACATAAATAACCAGGAACCCATTCATTCTGAGGTGATGAACAATATATATCACCAGGAACCCTTTAATTCTGATGTCCTATATATATATATATATAATATATATATATATATATATATATATATACATGCATATATCGCCAGGAACCCATACATTCTGATGTGCCCAATAATATATTTCACTAGGAACCCATTCATTTTGATGTGCTGAATAATGTCTATCAAAAAGAACCCGTACATTCTAATGTCCTGTATATAAATATATCTACTCTATAATTGCCGAAGGCACGTTTGTGTCGGACCCCGGCACGCCGTGGCTTTGTCACTATGTGACGTCACCACGGCGAAGCATTGGCCGCGTAGCGGCCAATGCGAATCGCTGGCCTGCGCGAGCAATGGCCGCGAGGCCATTGCTCGCGCAGCCTGAGTAGGAGCACACATTCCCCATTTCCCAGTATACCCATCAGGACCGGAGCGGAGGCGGCGGTCACCACCCGGAGGGCAGAGTGAGGAGCAGCAGCAGCCGGGAGAGCGGCGCCCCCATGTCCCAGTATACCCCTCAGGACCGGAGCGGAGGCGGCGGTCACCACCCGGAGGGCAGAGTGAGGAGCAGCAGCAGCCGGGAGAGCGGCGCCCCCATGTCCCGGGGGCGGAGGACGGGGACGAGGCGCTCTGCTCCCGGTGGCGGAGGACGGACGAGGCGCTGTACTCTCCGGGCTCCTGTGTGAGGCGGCGGGTGCAGGCCCGGCTCCCGGTCACTGTCTCCGGTGAGGCTGGGAACTCTGCCCGGACTCACAGAGCCCCGCTGTGGGAACCTGCGGCCTCTGACTGGACTCAGTCTCCAGTCTCTGCGCCAGAGAGGGAGGAGGAAGGGAACAGGAGGTGCCGGCACCCAGAGCCCCCGAGAGCAGGAGCCATCCTGAGCTGTGCACACCGTCCTGCTCACTGATGAGGAAGCAGCTGGGAGAAAGCACAGACCGCATCCTCCATACTTCACAGCGTCCGCTCCTCTCTGCAGTGCTGGCACCGGCCCAGGGACCTTATACTGAGGTGATGGAGAGGATGCTGGCAATGGAAGTAAGTATTTCGCCGCCACTCTGCCCCCCCCGGCCTCCACTGACCACTCTGCCCCCCGGCCTCTGCTGACCACTCTGTCCCCCTTGATCTCCGTTGACCACTTTGTTCCCCTGGCCGCCGCTGACCACTCTGCCCCCCCTTCCCTCCACTGACCACTCTGCCCCCCCTTCCCTCCACTCACCACTCTGCCCCCCCAGCCTCCGCTGATCACCCTGCCCCCGACCTTCGCTGACCACTCTGGCCCCCCCTTGGGCCTACGCTGACCACTCTGCCCCCCCCGTTCTCTGCTGACCATTCTGCCTTCCGTCCTCCACTGATAAACTCTGCCCTCCGTCCTTCGCTGACCATTCTGCCCTCCGTCCTCTGCTGACCACTGAGCCACCGTGCAGTGCTGACCACTGAGCCACCGTGCAGTGCTGACCACTGAGCCACCGTACAGTGCTGACCACTGAGCCACCGTACAGTGCTGACCACTGAGCCACCGTACAGTGCTGACCACTGGAGCCACCGTACAGTGCTGACCACTGAGCCACCGTACAGTGCTGACCACTGAGGGCCACGACGTACAGTGCTGACCACTGAACCACCGTACAGTGCTGACCACTGAGCCACCGTACAGTGCTGACCACTGAACCACCGTACAGTGCTGACCACTGAACCACCGTACAGTGCTGACCACTGAACCACCATACAGTGCTGACCACTGAGCCACCGTACAGTGCTGACCACTGAGACACCATATACAGTGCTGACCACTGAGCCACCATATACAGTGCTAACCACTGAGCCACCATATACAGTGCTAACCACTGAGCCACCATATACAGTGCTAACCACTGAGCCACCATACACAGTGCTAACCACTGAGCCACGATATACAGTGCTAACCACTGAGCCACCATATACAGTGCTAACCACTGAGCCACCATATACAGTGCTAACCACTGAGACACCATATACAGTGCTAACCACTGAGACACCATACTGTGCTGACCACTGAACCACCGTACAGTGCTGACCACTGAGCCACCGTACAGTGCTGACCACTGAGCCACCGTACAGTGCTGACCACTGAGCCACCGTACAGTGCTGACCACTGAGCCACCGTACAGTGCTGACCACTGAGCCACCGTACAGTGCTGACCACTGAGCCACCGTACAGTGCTGACCACTGAGCCACCGTACAGTGCTGACCACTGAGCCACCGTACAGTGCTGACCACTGAGCCATCGTAGAGTGCTGACCACTGATCCACCATATACAGTGCTAACCACTGAGACACCATATACAGTGCTAACCACTGAGACACCATACTGTGCTGACCACTGAGCCACCGTACAGTGCTGACCACTGAGCCACCGTACAGTGCTGACCACTGAGCCACCGTACAGTTGCTGACCCCTGAGCCATCGTAAGTGCTGACACTGACCCCCTACAGTGCTACCACTGAGCACCTATACAGTGCTACCACTGACCATCTGTGACACTGACCACCATATACAGTGCTAACCACTGAGACACCATACAGTGCTGACCACTGAGCCACCGTACAGTGCTGACCACTGAGCCACCGTACAGTGCTGACCACTGAGCCACCGTACAGTGCTGACCACTGAGCCACCGTACAGTGCTGACCACTGAGCCACCGTACAGTGCTGACCACTGAGCCACCGTACAGTGCTGACCACTGAGCCACCGTACAGTGCTGACCACTGAGCCACCGTACAGTGCTGACCACTGAGCCACCGTACAGTGCTGACCACTGAGCCACCGTACAGTGCTGACCACTGAGCCACCGTACAGTGCTGACCACTGAGCCACCGTACAGTGCTGACCACTGAGCCACCGTTACAGTGCTGACCACTGAGCCACCGTACAGTGCTGACCACTGAGCCACTGTACAGTGCTGACCACTGAGCCACCATATACAGTGCTAACCACTGAGCCACCATATACAGTGCTAAACACTGAGCCACCATATACAGTGCTAACCACTGAGCCACATATACAGTGCTAAACACTGAGCCACCATATACAGTGCTAACCACTGAGCCACTGTACAGTGCTGACCACAGCCACCGTACAGTGCTGACCACTGAGCCATCGATAGAGTGCTGACCACTGATCCACCATATACAGTGCTAACCACTGAGCCACCATATACTGTGCTAACCACTGAGCCACTGTACAGTGCTGACCACTGAGCCACGTGCAGTGCTGACACTGAGCCACCGTACAGTGCTGACCACTGAGACACTGTACAGTGCTAACCACTGAGCCACCATATACAGTGCTAACCACTGAGCCACCATATACCGTGCTAACCACTGAGCCACCGTACAGTGCTAACCACTGAGCCACCGTACAGTGCTAACTACTGAGCCACTATAAATCTAATTTATAATTGCCTTAGCGCACTTCCGGCATTTTCGGGTCAACTTCCGTTGTCGTGGACGTGGCTGCCGCAAGGCAGCCACGCCACACACGAAGCAGTGGCCGCGTAGCGGCCATTGCGAGCCGTAGCAATGCGCGAGCAATGGCCGCGAGGCCATTGCGAGCCGTTGCCGGATGCCTCTGTGCCTCTATCATACTTACCACCAGATCACACCCGCCTACGTCTTCCTGCATCTTCCTCTGTCCTCCATCTTCCGCCCGCTATCTTCTATGTCGCTGCCCCGTACATATTGAAACCAAGATGGCGGCCGGGAAGTATCACGAGAGTTCCCGGCCTCCATCTTGGTTTCGCCCTGTTCACAGTGGCGACATGCAAGATGGCGATGGAAGTAAGTATTTCGCCGCCACTCTGCCCCCCCTGGCCTCCACTGACCACTCTGCCCCCCCTCCCCCCGCCTCTGCTGACCACTCTGTCCCCCTTGATCTCCGCTGACCACTCTGCCCCCCCTTCGGCCTCCGCTGACCACTCTGCCCCCCCCCCGTTCTCTGCTGACCACTCTGCCTTCCGTCCTCCGCTGATAAACTCTGTCCTCCGTCCTCTGCTCACCACTCTGCCCTCCGTCCTCCGCTGACCACTCTGCCCTCCGTCCTCCGCTGACCACTCTGCCCTCCGTCCTCCGCTGACCACTGAGCCACCGTGTAGTGCTGACCACTGAGCCATCGTACAGTGCTGACCACTGAGCCACCGTACAGTGTTGACCACTGAGCCACCGTACAGTGCTGACCACAGAGCCACCGTACAGTGCTGACCACTGAGCCACCGTACAGTGCTGACCACTGAGCCACTGTAGAGTGCTGACCACTGAGCCACCATATACAGTGCTAACCACTGAGCCACCATACACACTGCTAACCACTGAGCCACTGTACAGTGCTGACCACTGAGCCACCGTGCAGTGCTGACCACTGAGCCACCGTACAGTGCTGACCACTGAGCCACCGTACAGTGCTGACCACTGAGCCACCGTACAGTGCTGACCACTGAGCCACCATATACAGTGCTAACCACTGAGCCACCATATACAGTGCTAACCACTGAGCCACCATATACAGTGCTAACCACTGAGCCACCGTACAGTGCTAACCACTGAGCCACCGTACAGTGCTAACCACTGAGCCACCGTACAGTGCTAACCACTGAGTCACTGTACAGTGCTAACCACTGAGCCATCGTACAGTGCTAACCACTGAGCCATCGTACAGTGCTAAACACTGAGCCACCGTACAGTGCTAACCACTGAGCCACTGTACAGTGCTAACCACTGAGCCACCATAAAGTGCTAACCACTGACTCACCGTATACAGTCTTAAACACTCAGCCGCCATACAGTGCTAATCACTCAGCCACCTTATACAGTGCTAACCACTGAACCACCATACTGTGCTAACCACTAAGCCACCGTACAATGCTAACCACTGAGCCACCATACTGTCCTAACTACTGAGCCACCGTGCAGTGCTAAACATTGAGCCACCATACAGTGCTAACCACTGAGCCACCGTACAGTGCTAACCACTGAGCCACCTTACAGTGCTAACCACTGAGCCACTGTACAGTGCTAACCACTGAGCCAGCATACAGTGCTAACCACTGAGCCACCATAAAGTGCTAACCACTGACTCACCGTATACAATGTTAAACACTCAGCCACCATACAGTGCTAATCACTCAGCCACCTTATACAGTGCTAACCACTGAGCCACCTTATACAGTGCTAACCACTGAGCCACCTTATACAGTGCTAACCACTGACCCACCATACTGTGCTAACCAATGAGCCTCCATACAAAGTTAAGCACTCTGCCTCCATATAGTGCTAACCACTGAGCGGCCGTTATACTGTGCTAACCACTGAGTCACCCATACTTTGCTAAACACTAAGCCACCGCGCAGTGCTAACCACTGAGCCACCGCGCTGTGCTAACCACTGAAACACCATACTGTGCTAACCACTAAGCCACCGTACAATGCTAACCACTGAGCCACCATACTGTCCTAACTACTGAGCCACCGTGCAGTGCTAAACATTGATCCACCATACAGTGCTAACCACTGAGCCACCGTACAGTGCTAACCACTGAGCCACCTTACAGTGCTAACCACTGAGCCACTGTACAGTGCTAACCACTGAGCCAGCATACAGTGCTAACCACTGAGCCACCATATACAGTGCCAACCACTGAGGCACCATACAGTGCTAATCATAACATTTTCAAATAATCCCCATAGAAAGTATAGGGGGACTTGCGGCAGGTGCGGCAAGTGCGGTTTTGCACTTGCGGCAGGTGCGGCCGCGAAAAAAAACCGCGGTCAGCCGTGGTTTATTTAGCGGCCGCACCTGCCGCAAGTGCAAAACCGCACTTGCCGCACCTGCCGCAAGTCCCCCTATACTTTCTATGGGGATTATTTGAAAATGTTAAAAAAAATAAAAAATATTCTAGACACCCGATGCATTTGCATCGGGCTCACAGCTAGTATATACATATATATATATATCTAATATATAAAGCTGAATGTGTGTATGTGTGTATGGATGTGTGTATATCCGGGATTGGCATCTACACCGTCGCAACTATAGCCACAAAATTTTGCACAGTCACACGTCTCGACCCGGGAGCGTCATAGGCTATCTTGTGAGGCGAAATTTTAACCCTGCGCGTTCCAGTTCAACAAACAATTTTGGCCCTATCTACATAATGGGGAAAAAGTGAATGGAAAAATATTGGAGGAAAATCGACAGCTGTCAGCTATAGAGACAAAATTTTGCACAGTCACACGTCTTGACCCTGAGAGCGTCATAGGCTATGTTGTGAGGCGAAATTTTAACCCCGCGCGTTCCAGTTCACCAAACAATTTTGGCCCTATCTACATAATGGGGAAAAAGGGAAAGGAAACGTGTGGGAGGAAAATCGACAGATGTCAGCTATAGAGACTAAATTTTGCACAGTCCTACGTCTGGACCCCGGGAGCGTCACATTCTATGTTGTGAGGCGACATTTTAACCCCGCGCATTCCAATTCACCAAACAATTTTGCCCCTATCTACATAATGGGGAAAAAGTGACAGTTACCAGTTGACAGTTGTGAATGAGAGGGGCTTAATGATAGTGCCAAAGACTAACAGCACATACCAGCATATAGTCACTAAGGTGGGGCCCCAACATGAGATATTCACCACGCACGGGGACATGTATACACAACACACGCACACAAAGAGTAACAGCAAGTGTATAGTCACTAAGGTGCAGCCCCAACATTGGATACTCACCACGCACCCGAACAAACACACACACAGCACAAAGAGACACACACAACACAGAGATACACCCCCCCCAAGGGGACACACACACACACTCTATAGCGACACATGCACTCACCCCACAGGGACACACACACACCACAATGAGACACACACACCACACAGACCCCCCCCACAGGGACACACACACATACACACCCTATAGGGACACATGCACTCACCCCACAGAAACACACACACCACAAAGAGACACACACACCACAAACCCCCCCACAAAGACACACACATATACACACCCTATAGGGACACATGCACTCACCCCACAGGGACACACACACCACAAAGAGACACACACAACACAGAGAGACACACACCCCACACAGACACTCCCCACAGGGACACACACACATACACACCCTATAGGGACACATGCACTCACCCCACAGGGACACACACACACCACAAAGAGCCACGCACAACACAGATACACACACCACACAGACCCCCCCACAGGGACACACACACATACACACCCCACAGGGACACCCTCCCCCAAGGGGACACACACACACCCTATAGTGACACATGCACTCACCCCACAGGGACACACACACCACAAAGAGACACACACAACACAGACCACACACCACACAGACATCCCCCCACAGGGACACACACACATAGACACCATATAGCTACACATGCACTCACCCCACAGGGACACACACACACACCACAAAGAGCCACACACAACACAGATACACACACCACACAGACCCCCCCCCCCACAGGGACACACACACATACACACCCCACAGGGACACATGCACTCACCCCACAGGGACACACACACACACACCACAAAGAGACACACACCACAAACACACCCCCACAGGGACACACACACATACACACCCTATAGAGACACATGCACTCACCCCACAGGGACACACAGACACACACCACAAAGAGACACACACCACACACACACACACCCACAGGGACACACACACATACACACCCTATAGGGACACATGCACTCACCCCACAGGGACACACAAATACACACACCTCAGGTACACACACACCACACAGACACAGATGTGCACAAATCACCTCACATAACTCGCCTCATACGTGTGCTATCTTTAATTTCCAAACATAACCATCTGATTAAAAATAGCCAATGTGCAACACATGTGCCATATAGGGAATTAAGGCAGATGTCAGTCACATGAGCTGTCTATTATGTGTATGTGTGAGGTAACATATACTGCCTGGCCAGGGGGAGGGTTTACTGTTGGCTGGAGATTTATTAGGCTGCCTATAGCAATCAATCACAGCTCAGCTTCTATTTTCTTACAGGTCATTAATATGACATATTCAAATTCTATTTTGTTATAGCTAATATCAGTTATTTATTAACCCGGGCGTAGCCGGGTACTACAGCTAGTCTAATATATAAAGCTGAATGTGTGTATGTGTGTATGTATGTGTGTATATCCGGGATTGGCATCTACACCGTCGCAACTATAGCCACAAAATTTTGCACAGTCACACGTCTCGACCCCGGGAGCGTCATAGGCTATGTTGTGAGGCGAAATTTTAACCCTGCGCGTTCCAGTTCACCAAACAATTTTGGCCCTTTCTACATAATGGGGAAAAAGGGAAAGGAAACGTGTGGGAGGAAAATCGACAGCTGCCAGCTACAGCTACAAAATTTTGCACAGTCGCACGTCTTGACCCCGGGAGCGTCATAGTCTATGTTGTGAGGCGAAATTTTAACCCTGCGCGTTCCAGTTCACCAAAAAATTTTGCCCCTATCTACATAATGGGGAAAAAGTGAATGGAAAAGAGTTGGAGGAAAATCGACAGATGTCAGCTATAGAGACAAAATTTTGCACAGTCCTACGTCTGGTGCCTGGGAGCGTCACAGGCTAGGTTGTGAGGCGACATTTTAACCCCGCGCATTCCAATTCACCAAACAATTTTGCCCCTATCTACATAATGGGGAAAAAGTGACAGTTACCAGTTGACAGTTGTGAATGAGAGGGGCTTAATGATAGCGCCAAAGACTAACAGCACATACCAGCATATAGTCACTAAGGTGGGGCCCCAACATGAGATATTCACCACGCACGGGGACATGTATACACAACACACGCACACAAAGAGTAACAATAAGTGTATAGTCTCTAAGGTGCAGCCCCAACATTGGATACTCACCACGCACCCGAACAAACACACACCACAAAGAGACACACACAACACAGAGACACACACACACCCCCAAGGGGACACACACACACTCTATAGCGACACATGCACTCACCCCACAGGGACACACACACACACACAATGAGACACACATGACACAGACACACACACCACACAGACCCCCCCCACAGGGACACACACACATAGCCACCCTATAGGGACACATGAACTCACCCCACAGGGACACACACACCACAAAGACACACACACCACACAGACCCCCCACAGGGACACACACACATACACACCCTATAGGGACACATGCACTCACCCCTCAGGGAACACACACACACCACAAAGAGACACACACCACACAGAGACACACACAACACAGAGACACACACACCCCACACAGACACCCCCCCCACAGGGACACACACACATACACACCCTATAGGGACACATGCACTCACCCCACAGGGACACACACCACAAAGAGACACACACAACACAGATGCACACACACACCACACAGACCCCCCCACAGGGATACACACACATACACACCCTATAGGGACACATGCACTCACCCCACAGGGACACACACACACACACACCACAAAGAGACACACACAACAGAGACACACACCACACATACCCCCCCCACAGGGACACACACATACCCACCCCAGGGACACACACACCACACAGACCCCCCCACAGGGACACACACACATACACACCGTATAGGGACACATGCACTCACCCCTCAGGGACACACACACACCACAAAGAGACACACACAACACAGAGACACACACACCCCACACAGACACCACCCCCCCACAGGGACACACACACATACACACCCTATAGGGACACAAGCACTCACCCCACAGGGACACACACCACAAAGAGACACACACAACACAGATAAACACACACACCACACAGACCCCCCCACAGGGACACACACACATACACACCCTATAGGGACACATGCACTCACCCCACAGGGAGACACACACACACACAAAGAGACACACACAACAGAGACACACAGCACACAGACCCCCCCACAGGGACACACACATACACACCCCAGGGACACACACACCACACAGACACAGATGTGCACAAATCACCTCACATAACTCGCCTCATACGTGTGCTATCTTTAATTTCCAAACATAAACATCTGATTAAAAACAGCCAATGTGCAACACATGTGCCATATAGGGAATTAAGGCAGATGTCAGTCACATGAGCTGTCTATTATGTGTATGTGTGAGGTAACATATACTGCCTGGCCAGGGGGAGGGTTTACTGTTGGCTGGAGATTTATTAGGCTGCCTATAGCAATCAATCACAGCTCAGCTTCTATTTTCTTACAGGTCATTAATATGACATATTCAAATTCTATTTTGTTATAGCTAATATCAGTTATTTATTAACCCGGGCGTAGCCGGGTACTACAGCTAGTCTAATATATAAAGCTGAATGTGTGTATGCGTGTATGTATGTGTGTATATCCGGGATTGGCATCTACACCGTCGCAACTATAGCCACAAAATTTTGCACAGTCACACGTCTCGACCCCGGGAGCGGCATAGGCTATGTTGTGAGGTGAAATTTTAACCCCGCGCGTTCCAGTTAACCAAAAAATTTTGCCCCAATCTACGTAATGGGGAAACAGTGAATGGAAAAGAGTTGGAGGAAAATCGACAGATGTCAGCTATAGAGACAAAATTTTGCACAGTCCTACGTCTGGTGCCCGGGAGCGTCACAGGCAAGGTTGTGAGGCGAAATTTTAACCCCGCGCGCTCCAGTTCACCAAATAATTTTGGCCCTATCTACATAATGGGGAAAAAGGGAAAGGAAACGTGTGGGAGGAAAATCGACAGCTGCCAGCTACAGCTACAAAATTTTGCTCAGTCACACGTCTTGACCCCGGGAGCGTCATAGTCTATGTTGTGAGGCAAAATTTTAACCCTGCGCGTTCCAGTTCACCAAAAAATGTTGCCCCTATCTACATAATGGGGACAAAGTGAATGGAAAAGAGTTGGAGGAAAATCGACAGATGTCAGCTATAGAGACAAAATTTTGCACAGTCACACGTCTGGACCCCAGGAGCGTCACAGGCTATGTTGTGAGGCGACATTTTAACCCCGCGCATTCCAATTCACCAAACAATTTTGCCCCTATCTACATAATGGGGAAAAAGTGACAGTTACCAGTTGACAGTTGTGAATGAGAGGGGCTTAATGATTGCGCCAAAGACTAACAGCACATACCAGCATATAGTCACTAAGGTGGGGCCCCAATATGAGATATTCACCACGCACGGGGACATGTATACACAACACACGCACACAAAGAGTAACAGCAAGTGTATAGTCGCTAAGGTGCAGCCCCAACATTGGATACTCACCACGCACCCGAACAAACACACACACCACAAAGAGACACACACAACACAGAGACACACACACACCCCCAAGGGGGGACACACACTCTATAGCGACACATGCACTCACCCCATAGGGACACACACACACACACAATGAGACACACATGACACAGACACACACACGGCACACGGGCACGGGCTGGATGGGAGACCTCATGAGAGACCGGATGGAAGTCTCTATGGGTGTCTCAATCGGAGTCCATGGCTGCATTGACTTTTGACAGGCCAAAGAGCTGGTAAGAGTAGAAGCCATTGACTGTAATTAAAACTGACTTTTACTAATGTATGCCTATACAAAAGTCCCACAGATGGGAAGCCAGCATGTCAGCAGCCATTGTAAACCCATTGTGCATGCCCTTAACAGACTCTTGAAGCTAAGCAGTGAGAGCCTTGGTCACGGGCTGGATGGGAGACCTCATGAGAGACCCGATGGAAGTCTCTATGGGTGACTCAATGGGAGTCCATGGCTGCATTGACTTTTGACAGGCCAAAGGGCTGGTAAGAGTAGAAGCCATTGACTGTAATTAAAACTGACTTTTACTAATGTATGCCTATACAAAAGTCCCACAGATGGGAAGCCAGCATGTCAGCAGCCATTGTAAACCCATTGTGCATGCCCTTGACAGACTCTTGAAGCTAAGCAGTGAGAGCCTTGGTCACGGGCTGGATGAGAGACCCAATGGGAATCTCAATGGGAGTCCATGGCTGCTTTAACTTTTGACAGGCCAAAGGGCTGGTAAGAGTAGAAGCCATTGACTGTAAGTAAAATTGACTTTTACTAATGTATGCCTATACAAAAGTCCCACAGATGGGAAGCCAGCATGTCAGCAGCCATTGTAAACCCATTGTGCATGCCCTTGACAGACTCTTGAAGCTAAGCAGTGAAAGCCTTGGTCATGGGCTGGATGGGAGACCTCATGAGAGACCCAATGGAAGTCTCTATGGGTGACTCAATGGGAGTCCATGGCTGCATTGACTTTTGACAGGCCAAAGGGCTGGTAAGAGTAGAAGCCATTGACTGTAATTAAAACTGACTTTTACTATTGTATGCCTATACAAAAGTCTCACAGATGGGAAGCCAGCATGTCAGCAGCCATTGTAAACATATTGTGCATGCCCTTGACAGACTCTTGAAGCTAAGCAGTGAGAACCTTGGTCATGGGCTGGATGGGAGACCTCATGAGAGACCCAATGGAAGTCTCTATGGGTGACCCAATGGGAATTTCAATGGGAGTCCATGGCTGCATTGACTTTTGACAGGCCAAAGGGCTGGTAAGAGTAGCAGCCATTGACTGTAATTAAAACTGACTTTTACTAATGTATGCCTATACAAAAGTCCCACAGATGGGAAGCCAGCATGTCAGCAGCCATTGTAAACCCATTGTGCATGCCCTTGACAGACTCTTGAAGCTAAGCAGTGAGAGCCTTGGTCACGGGCTGGATGAGAGACCCAATGGGAATCTCAATGGGAGTCCATGGCTGCCTTGACTTTTGACAGGCCAAAGGGCTGGTAAGAGTAGAAGCCATTGACTGTAAGTAAAATTGACTTTTACTAATGTATGCCTATACAAAAGTCCCACAGATGGGAAGCCAGCATGTCAGCAGCCATTGTAAACCCATTGTGCATGCCCTTGACAGACTCTTGAAGCTAAGCAGTGAGAGCCTTGGTCATGGGCTGGATGGGAGACCTCATGAGAGACCCAATGGAAGTCTCTATGGGTGACCCAATGGGAATTTCAATGGGAGTCCATGGCTGCATTGACTTTTGACAGGCCAAAGGGCTGGTAAGAGTAGAAGCCATTGACTGTAATTAAAACTAACTTTTACTAATGTATGCCTATACAAAAGTCCCACAGATGGGAAGCCAGCATGTCAGCAGCCATTGTAAACCCATTGTGCATGCCCTTGACAGACTCTTGAAGCTAAGCAGTGAGAGCCTTTGTCAGGGGCTGGATGGGAGACCTCATGAGAGACACAATGGGAATGTCAATGGGAGTCCATGGCTGCATTGACTTTTGACAGGCCAAAGGGCTGGTAAGAGTAGAAGCCATTGACTGTAATTAAAACTGACTTTTACTAATGTATGCCTATACAAAAGTCCCACAGATGGGAAGCCAGCATGTCAGCAGCCATTGTAAACCCATTGTGCATGCCCTTGACAGACTCTTGAAGCTAAGCAGTGAGAGCCTTGGTCATGGGCTGGATGGGAGACCTCATGAGAGACCCAATGGAAGTCTCTATGGGTGACCCAATGGGAATTTCAATGGGAGTCCATGGCTGCATTGACTTTTGACAGGCCAAAGAGCTGGTAAGAGTAGAAGCCATTGACTGTAATTAAAACTGACTTTTACTAATGTATGCCTATACAAAAGTCCCACAGATGGGAAGCCAGCATGTCAGTGTCACGCTGGGAGTGGGGAAGACACCCAGCGTAGGATAACGACGGGGGGGGGGGATCAGGAGTCCCTAATGCTAAGGGCACAGGAAGGAGACGGTGACCCCTGGACTTCCTAGAGCTGACCCTGTCTGCCCTGACGTCCCTATACAGTCTCCGCAACTGTCGCCGACCACGAACCTCGTCCCTCTCTGATCCTAGCACTACCTTATCTAAGGATCAGAGGGAGAGGTTCACTAGACCCCTCCACTAACAACTAAACACAAACACAAGGAAAAAACAGACAATGGGGAAAGAAAAACACTTATCTTGCAGCAGAACACAGCCACCTTCACAACTTCAGCTTCTGCTGGAGCAAGGATAAGAGTGCACAAGGAACTATCACCTGCACCGAGGAAGGGTAATGAACTTCCTTATAAAGGTGGAAGGAATCTGCTGGGTCCTAGAGACCTACAACATAGGTGGATAAAACCAGACCGAGCACAAGACCTCCACAGCCGTCTCCCCATAACAGAGAGATCTCATCACCTCTTCTCTCCATCATTATGGCTGGTGGGCCAAACGCTGGGATCGTCTGCGCGTGGCCTCCACCCTGTCATCCGTGCCACCCGTGACAGTCAGCAGCCATTGTAAACCCATTGTGCATGCCCTTAACAGACTCTTGAAGCTAAGCAGTGAGAGCCTTGGTCACGGGCTGGATGGGAGACCTCATGAGAGACCCGATGGAAGTCTCTATGGGTGACTCAATGGGAGTCCATGGCTGCATTGACTTTTGACAGGCCAAAGGGCTGGTAAGAGTAGAAACCATTGACTGTAATTAAAACTGACTTTTACTAATGTATACCTATACAAATGTCCCACAGATGGGAAGCCAGCATGTCAGCAGCCATTGTAAACCCATTGTGCATGCCCTTGACAGACTCTTGAAGCTAAGCAGTGAGAGCCTTGGTCAGGGGCTGGATGGGAGACCTCATGAGAGGCCCAATGGGAGTCCATGGCTGCATTGACTTTTGACAGGCCAAAGGGCTGGTAAGAGTAGAAGCCATTGACTGTAATTAAAACTGACTTTTACTAATGTATGCCTATACAAAAGTCCCACAGATGGGAAGCCAGCATGTCAGCTGCCATTGTAAACCCATTGTGCATGTCCTTGTCAGACTCTTGAAGCTAAGCAGTGAGAGCCTTGGTCAGGGGCTGGATGGGAGACCTCATGAGAGACCCAATGGGAGACGATGGCTACATTGACTTTTGACAGGCCAAAGGGCTGGTAAGAGTAGAAGCCATTGAATGTAATTAAAACTGACTTTTACTAATGTATGCCTATATGAAAGTCCCACAGATGGGAAGCCAGCATGTCAGCAGCCATTGTAAACCCATTGTGCATGCCCTTGACAGACTCTTGAAGCTAAGCAGTGAGAGCCTTGGTCATGGGCTGGATGGGAGACTTCATGAGAGACCCAATGGAAGTCTCTATGGGTGACCCAATGGGAATTTCAATGGGAGTCCATGGCTGCATTGACTTTTGACAGGCCAAAGAGCTGGTAAGAGTAGAAGCCATTGACTGTAATTAAAACTGACTTTTACTAATGTATGCCTATACAAAAGTCCCACAGATGGGAAGCCAGCATGTCAGCAGCCATTGTAAACCCATTGTGCATGCCCTTGACAGACTCTTGAAGCTAAGCAGTGAGAGCCTTGGTCATGGGCTGGATGGGAGACCTCATGAGAGACCCGATGGAAGTCTCTATGGGTGACTCAATGGGAGTCCATGGCTGCATTGACTTTTGACAGGCCAAAAGGCTGGTAAGAGTAGAAGCCATTGACTGTAATTAAAACTGACTTTTACTATTGTATGCCTATACAAAAGTCCCACAGATGGGAAGCCAGCATGTCAGCAGCCATTGTAAACCCATTGTGCATGCCCTTGACAGACTCTTGAAGCTAAGCAGTGAGAGCCTTGGTCATGGACTGGATGAGAGACCTCATGAGAGACCCAATGGAAGTCTCTATGGGTGACCCAATGGGAATGTCAATGGGAGTCCATGGCTGCATTGACTTTTGACAGGCCAAAGAGCTGGTAAGAGTAGAAGCCATTGACTGTAACTAAAACTGACTTTTACTAATGTATGCCTATACGAAAGTCCCACAGATGGGAAGCCAGCATGTCAGCAGCCATTGTAAACCCATTGTGCATGTCCTTGACAGACTCTTGAAGCTAAGCAGTGAAAGCCTTGGTCACAGGCTGGATGGGAGACCTCATGAGAGACCCGATGGAAGTCTCTATGGGTGACTCAATGGGAATCTCAATGGGAGTCCATGGCTGCATTGACTTTTGACAGGCCAAAGGGCTGGTAAGAGTAGAAGCCATTGACTGTAATTAAAACTGACTTTTACTAATGTATGCCTATACAAAAGTCCCACAGATGGGAAGCCAGCATGTCAGCAGTCATTGTAAACCCATTGTGCATGCCCTTGACAGACTCTTGAAGCTAAGCAGTGAGAGCCTTGGTCATGGGCTGGATGGGAGACCTCATGAGAGACCCAATGGAAGTCTCTATGGGTGACCCAATGGGAATTTCAATGGGAGTCCATGGCTGCATTGACTTTGGACAGGCCAAAGAGCTGGTAAGAGTAGAAGCCATTGACTGTAATTAAAACTGACTTTTACTAATGTATGCCTATACAAAAGTCCCACAGATGGGAAGCCAGCATGTCAGCAGCCATTGTAAACCCATTGTGCATGTCCTTGACAGACTCTTGAAGCTAAGCAGTGAAAGCCTTGGTCACAGGCTGGATGGGAGACCTCATGAGAGACCCGATGGAAGTCTCTATGGGTGACTTAATGGGAGTCCATGGCTGCATTGACTTTTGACAGGCCAAAGGGCTGGTAAAAGTAGAAGCCATTGACTGTAATTAAAACTGACTTTTACTATTGTATGCCTATACAAAAGTCCCACAGATGGGAAGCCAGCATGTCAGTAGCCATTGTGAACCCATTGTGCATGCCCTTGACAGACTCTTGAAGCTAAGCAGTGAGAGCCTTGGTCAGGGGCTGGATGGGAGACCTCATGAGAGACCCAATGGGAATCTCAATGGGAGTCCATGGCTGCATTGACTTTTGACAGGCCAAAGGGCTGGAAAGAGTAGAAGCCATTGACTGTAAATAAAACTGACTTTTACTAATGTATGCCTATACAAACGTCCCACAGATGGGAAGCCAGCATGTCAGCAGCCATTGTAAACCCATTGTGCATGCCCTTGACAGACTCTTGAAGCTAAGCAGTGAAAGCCTTGGTCATGGGCTGGATGGGAGACCTCATGAGAGAGCCAATGGAAGTCTCTATGGGTGACCCAATGGGAGTCTATGGCTGCATTGACTTTTGACAGGCCAAAGAGCTGGTAAGAGTAGAAGCCATTGACTGTAATTAAAACTGACTTTTACTAATGTATGCCTATACAAAAGTCCCACAGATGGGAAGCCAGCATGTCAGCAGCCATTGTAAACCCATTGTGCATGCCCTTGAAACTCTTGAAGCTAAGCGTGAAGCCTTGGCTGGCGGGTGGGAACCCCATGAAACCAATGGGAAATCCCTTTTAATGGAGTCCATGGTGCATTGACTTTTGACAGCCAAAGGGGTGGTAAAGAGAACCAATTTACTGTAATTTAAAAAGAATTTTA